>JAQZBX010001619.1:0-80511 GCA_029593785.1 Cabassous unicinctus
CTCTCTTGGCCCAAGAAGATGTCTTAATTCCAGACCTCAACTTTCATGGTTTCCTCTGGTAGCAGTTTTCCCTTCCATCTGTCCCCTCCAGTGTCCCTTTTAGTCCAGGCTGAGAGTGGTTTTGTTCATACAGCTTTCTCAAAAAGCATGTTGGTTTAGCATGCAGGAAGCAGGGTTCCAAGCCATCAGGCAGTAACATTTTCACAAGTCTTTCCTGGATAACTGCATTTTCAATGCTGACTTACAAGTTCCAGGTATAGTTAATTCCCGAAATGGGACACGATTATCTGGGGGCTTGATTTCCAGAGGCTTGGAATTTCCAGAATCAGTTTCTAGTTTCTTCATACCCAATAATTCAGTTATCATCTTATCTCTTCCACTAACATTTTGCTATAAGCTGCAAGGATAAACCAGGCTGCATTTTCCACATTTTTTGGAAATCTCATTGGCTAAATGTCTAAGCTTGCAATTTTAAAATTCTGTCTCCATATAATATCAGGAGTCACTCTTGCTAAGATCTCTTCTACTTTAAAACATGGAACATCTTTCTTCCAGTTTCCAATAATAGTTTCATCATTTCTTCTAAGGTCTTATCAGAAATAACTTTAAGCCCCGTATTCCTATCAACAGTCTCTTCAAATCAATCTAGGCCTTTTCTACCAAGCTTCTCACAAATCCTCCAAAAAATCACCTTTACCTCCTTATAAAACTGTTCCAGTATTTTTGGTAATTGCTAAAGTAATACCCCATTTCTGGTACCAAATTCAGTAGTAGTCAGCCAAAGGTACTGCAAAGTACCAGGAATCTGTTGGCTTTTATAAAGCATATTTATTTTGGGGTAAAATCTTAAAATTAGAAGGCCCTAAAGAGTCCAACTCATTGTTGGTTTCTCACCAAAGTCAGTTGCCATGTGTTGAAGTAGAATGTTTTCTGATCTCTGCAAGGGTTCAGGTTTCCTCTCTCTCAGCTACAAGCTGGTATAGGGCTTGTCTTTTTTTGTTGGGGCTACAGGATCAAAGTTCTCTCCTCTTTCACATCATGACAAAATTCTCTCTTCTTGTGTACCTTCATTTGTGTGTTTTCTTCTGTTAGTGCCCATGCATATTAACCCACCAAGAAGACAGGGTCTTAAAATGAGTTACACCCTGCTGACATGGTCAAATGAAAGCCCTAATTTAACATAATTTAATCAAAGACATCACAGCTGAATCTAATACAATCAAAGCATATCACACCCAGAGGAACAGACCAGTTTACAAAAATACTCTTTCTTTTTAGAATTAATAAATAATCTCACACTGTCACAGGGAGTTCCTCATAATCATTTGAATAAGGAAGATAAACCTTGGGTCTTTTTCACAGATAGTTCTACACAGTACACAAACACTACCCAAAAGTAGACAACATCCTCTTTCTGGGTGTCTCTGAAGGATAGTGGTGAAAAGAAATCCTCTTAGCAAGCAGAACTTTGATCAGTAGACCTGGTTGTTCATTTTCTTGGAAGGAGAAATGGACAGATGTTTGATTCTACACTGAATCATGGACTCTGGCCATTGGTTTGCTCAGATGGTAGGTGTCATGGAAAGAATATGACTGGCAAATTGTAACAAGGAGATCTTTGGGAAAGCATGCAGATATATATGTGTATATGAGCAAAAGGTGAAGTGATTTGTGTCCCTTTTAATGGACAACAAATGGTAACATCAGAGGAGGAATTTAATAATGAGTGGCTAGACTGATACATAATGTGGATACCTGTTGGCCTCTTTCCCCAGTCACTCTTGTCATTTTCCAATGGGCTCATGATTAAAGCGGATATGGTAGGAGGAATAGAGGTTATTCATGGGCTCAGAAACATGGATTTCTACTCATCAGGGCCAACCTTCCTACAACTATTGCTTAGTGCCCAATCTGCCAAAAAGAGGACCAAGAGTGATTCCTTGCTATGGTGCCATTCCCTATTGTGACCATCCAGCTCCCTCATGGCTAGTTTATTACATTGGATGACTTCCATAATGGAAGACATAGCATTATTTCTTTATAAAATAGTCATTTACTCGATATGAATTTGCCTTACCTGCATAGAATTCTTCTGCCATATCCATGAATGTATTGAATGACTTACCTATTATCCTGGTATTTCTGACAGCATTGCTTCTCATCAAGGAAATCACTTCAAAGCAAGAAAGTGCAGCAATGGACCAAGGCTAATGGAATTCCCCAGGACTCTCATGTTCCTCATCATCCAAAAGCACCTTTATCAATAGAACAGTGAACCATCCTTTAGAAGATTGAATTATCACATCAGTTATGTGGAAAATCTTGTAGAGCTGGGACAATGTAGCCCATGAAGCTGTATATGCTCTAAATTGGTGTCCAATATATGTGCTGCTTCTCCCTGAGCCAGGATGGATTCATGTGCCTGGTAAAAAAGTGATGGACATTAGAGAGGCACCACCCATTATTAGCCCCTGTGATTCACTAACAAAAGATTTCCACTCACCCTGTAACCTTATGCTCTGTTGTTATAGAGGTCTTGTTAACAAAGGGTTGGAAAGCTTCCACCAGGATACACAATGGTTACATTGATCTGGAATTCAAGACTGCAACCCAATCACTTTGGGCTCATCATGCTGTTGAATCAACAAACCGAGAAAGGAGTTACTGTTCTGGCTGGGGCAATTGATCCTGATTGTGAAAGGGAAATTGGGCTGCTGCTACACAATGGAATAAAGAAGAGTATGTCTGGCATACAGGCCATCCCTTAAAGTGTCTATTAGTACTATTATGCCCTACAATTAAAATAAATGGAAAACAACAACAACCTAATTCAAGCAAAAATATTAATGACCCAGAATTTTCAGGAAAATATGTTTGGGTCAACCCTCTAGGCAAAGAATCATGACCATCTGAATTGCTTTCTGAGGACAAAGGAAACATGGAATGAGTTGAGTAAGAGGGTATTTTAATTACAAATACCAGCTACGACCATGTGATCAGTTGCTGAAACGAGGGCTGCATTTTTATGAGTTTTGTCTTCTTTGTCATCAATTTATTTATTTTCTTCCCTTTATCATATCACATGTGTTCTATTAAATTTACATAATGGTATTTAAAAGGTAGCATATCAAGGACAAGAGTGAAAATCACCCAATGTATTACAACCTCCTTTAGGAAAGAATTAGCACATTTTCCCTCAGGATAGTTGTAACACATTAGGCAGAATTATGATGTTGCTATTAGTTTTATTAAGATATTAAATATGGGTTAAGGAGATGTATATATGTGTCATGTTGTAAAGGTATAAACTGTGATGATTAATTTTACATGTCAACTTTACTAAGCTATGATGTCCAGTTGTTTTGTCAAATAATGGCCATGTTGTTAATGTGGAGGTGTTTTGTATATTGGATTAGCATCTACAATCTTTTGACTTTATGTAAAGTAGATTACATTCTAAAATGCCCCATCTGATTATTTGGGAGTTTTAAAAGTAAGGTCTTAGGGTTCCAGTGGTCAGAAGAATTTCTAACTCAAGACTTTATAATCAACTAGTACTGAAATTTCAAGCCTGCCCTCTTCCCAATTTGCAATTTGCTCTTGAAACTTCAGCATCACCTTTATGAATATTTCCAGTCTATGGCCCACTTTACCAATTTCAGAATTGCCAGCCTCCACAATTGCCTGAGTCAGTACCTTATAATAATTGTGTTGGTAGATGATTTAAAAAAGAGATTTGAAATGGAATATGGGGAAAACTCCATTTTTCTAACCCACAGGCTGCTCATACATGTACTTGCTGATACATGCACAGACAAACACAAACACACAAACACCCAATCACTCCAAGATTGTAAGTCCAGAGTTTTAAATGGTAAGACAGAAGCACATATTACAGAAAAATGGATGAAATGAAAGTGACCATAACAATTTGAAACAGAGCAATTATAATGAACATTGCTGGGCATAAATACAACTTTCAAATAGCAGTACTTTTGACTCTGAGAAAGAATGAAAAGTAGGAAATATTTTTGAAGAAAATATAAAATAGTGCTAATTGAAAGGAGAAAAAACAGAGCTTCTCATTAATATAGTAGAAATTCAATTGTATACTACTTGTCTTTTCTAGAATATGCATATCACTTTGTAATTTTAAAAATGGAAAGGGACCCAACATTATTCTTTCCAATAATCCATGTTTTTCCTCTTGTGTTACTGCTTTTTCCCATGGAGTATCATTGGGAAAGTCCTACAGGACATCCTCACTGAGTAAAATCACATCATATTGTCAGTTGCACTTTATTTGATGTTCCATTTCAATTCAGAAAGAATGCATTCATATGTTCTAAGTTATATGACAAGATGCATTTTGATTTTGAGTTCATATTTATGTATTTTAACATTTTTTTATTAGACAATTTGTAGGTTTACAGAAAAATCATGCAAAAATCACAAAATTCTCATATACCTTCCCCTATTTTTATCACCTGGCATTACTGTGGTAACTTTGTTCAAATTGATGAGAAAATATTATAATTGTACTAAGTATAGTTCAAAGTTATATTAGGGTTCACTGCTTGTGTTGTACTTCAATATATATATATTTAATTTCAGTAACATATATACTATCAAAAATTTCCCCTTTTATAATATATCATTCAATTATATAATTCAGGGCTGTTAATTATATTCACAATGCTTTGCTACCATCACCACCACACATTACCAAAATTCCATCTCACCAAAAATGTATTCTGTACTTATTAAGCCTTAATTTCCCATTCCATAACCCGACTTAGGTCCCTGGTAACATATATTCTAGTTTCTGACTAAGAATTTGCTTAATCTAACTATTTCATATCAGTAAACAGAAAATAGTTGTCCTTTGTTGCTTGCTTATTTCAATTAACATGTTTTTGCACATATCAGAACTATACTCTGAATGGTCTTCATATGTATGCATACCCCAAATTTTGTTTATACATTCATTTACTGATAGACACTTGTATTACTTACATCATTTGGCAATTGTGAATAATGCCATGATGAATATTGGTGTGCAAATATCTGTTTGAGGTGCTTGTTTTTAGATCTTTTGGTTAACAAGTGGGATTGCTGCATATTTGATAATTCTATACACTCTGAGGAATACTTACTGTCTTCCATGTGACTGAACCAATTTATATTCACACCAAACATGAAAATGTTTTTCTATTTCTAAACACCCCCTCCAACATTTGTTATTTGGTATCTCATTGTGAATTTGACTTGCTGGAAAATATATACAGAAGTAAAAATCAGCACACTAATGTAAGATGATAAATATAGTGAGGGGGTATATGAGAGCACTTTATTTTTTGTATGATTTTTCTGTAAACCTACAACTTCCCTTATAAAAATTAAACTGGAGAAGAATTTGTACTCTGCTGCAGTTTAAAGATGTGTTTCATATGTGTATTTTAGGACTAGTTGGTTTAAATGATTATTCAAGTCTTCGTTTTCCTTATTGATCATCTGTCTAGATTTTCTACCCATTCCTGAATGTAATTGATTGTTGTCTCCTACTGTTAATGTAGAACTCTCTATTTCTCCCTTCATATTTGTTACTTTTTGTTTCATATATTTGGTGGATTTACCACTAGGTGAAGATACATTTATAATTCTTATATCTTCTTATTGAATTGACCACCTTATCATTACATAGTGATCTTTGTCACTTATAACAGGTTTTCTTTGTTTTTTTTGTTTTTTTTTTTAACTTAAAGTTTATTTTATCTGACACTTGTTTAGGCTGCTCTGGGTCTCTTTTGGTTTCTATTTTATTGGTGTATTTTTCTATCCTTTGACTTTTAATCTTCTTGCATCTTTGAATATAAGGTGAAATTCTTGTAAGCAGCATGTTGTTGGGTATAGCCTTTCATCCATTTTGACAATCTCTGCCTCTTAATTGGAGAGTTTAACCCATTTACATTTAAAATAACTACTGATAATTCAGAACGTCTGCCATTTTGTTTTTTTCCTCATTCATACCTTTTTTGAGCCTCAATTCCACAATTAATATTTACTTTCATATTTATTTTATCGTTTATATTTTACCATTTAAGTTACTTGTCATTTCATTCTGAATATATTTTTCATATATTTTATTTGTAGTTAACATTAATGATTAATCATATCTGATACTATACAAACTTAACTTCAATAGATTTCCAATACACTGTTCCTTTAACTGTACATCCTCTATCCATTTATTTTATACTAGTTATTAATTATATTTTTATACATTGTATCTCCAAAATCATAGACCTATAATTAATTTTTATGCTTTTGTATTTCATCACTTGTAAGAAGTAAAAATGAAGTCACATTAAAAATCTCTACACTAGCACTGGCATTTATAATTTGTAATTTCTTTACTGGAGTACATTACTACTTTATTCTGCTTTGATCAACTATCTGGCATCCTTTCCATTCAGTCTGAGAACTCTCTTTGGAATTGTTTTTAGGGCATGGCTAATAGTGTTGAACTCCTTCAGCTTTGGATTATCTGGGAATGTCTTAATATTTTCCTTACTTTTGAAATAATGTCTTTCTGGATATGAAATTATTGTTTGGCAATTGTGTACTTTCAGCACCCTAGGTAATTTGTACCACTATTTTTGCATCCATGCTTTCTTTTTTAAGAATTTTTTCTTTGTATCTAGAAGAGTTTTAGAATAAATTAATGTTACATCAAAAATATAGGGGTTTTCCCATATATCCCACTCCTTCACCCTCCCACACATTTCCCCATTAACATCTTTCATTAGTGTGGTATATTTGCTACTGATGAACAAATATTGAAGCATTGCTACTAAACATGGTCTTATATTTACATTATGGTTTACACTTGGCACCACCTAACTTTATAGGTTTTAACAAAATGTATAAGGTCTTGAAACCATCATTGCAATATCATTCAGAACAATTTCAATGTTCCAAAAATGCCCCATGTTACAGCTATTTTTCCCTCTCTCTCCCCTCAGAACCTCTATTGACCACTCTCTTTATATCAATGTTACAAGTTCTTCCATTATTATAATAATGATAAGTCTACCTTAGTACATAGTTGCATTCCCTCTTATGTTTGTTTGTTCCTTCATCCTGAGGGTTTTGGGATGGTGATGGTCCCTCTGCTTCCATTTGAGAGGGGGCTTATATCCCATGGGGCAGATAGATAGAACTGTCTTCCTTGCAGTTGGTGTTAATCTCTGTTTTTTTGTATGGCCATTGTCCATCATCATCCTTTTATTAGTTGTAAATTATTAACTAATAACTAATATCAAATTTATAACTGGGACAGTCAAATTAACTGGAGAATATGTGTTGGCTATAACTCTTCTGAGATTCAAGGCTCAAAAAGCAAAAGAACATCTGGAAGATTTCAGTCTTTAGGACATATATTTGGTGGGTATAATGCTAACTATAAGTAAAAATAAATGGGACAGAAAAACCTTGTGTAGGAAAATTATAAATGAGTATAATTCTGGTATGTTGGGAAGATGGGTTATCATATATTCCTAGGTAAAGCCTGCCGATAGGGAGCCAATTTCCTGGGGTTATCTGCCTTGCCTATAGGATCTAGATGTCTCTAGAACCCTCAGGATCATGACTTCTTGAGGCACTGTTTACAGTGGCAGTAAGTGAGATCCTTCTGGGACGTGCATAAGTGCAAGCTCTGGAGTGAACTCCTGAATCACTTTTAAATCTTTTAGCCATAAAATTTTATTTCAATTTAATATTTCCCCTTTTGGTCTAGGAATTTTCCAAAATGAATCACCAGTTGGTGCTTGGTAATAATTCCTCAGTGCCAGGGAATTTCATCTCTGGGATTCATGATCAACATCTGGAGGAAGGTAGTGAATTATATTCTGAGTTTGGCTTAGAGAGATGCCACATTTGGGCAACAAGGACATTTACAGGAAGTAACTTTTAGACAAAATATAATTCTAGGCTAAATTTCAATTTCAGAAGAACAAGATTCTTAAGTGAAAGCATCATTATGAAGGGCCTGACATATTGGTCTGTCCTTCTTCACTAGGCGCTGCCCATGTACTCTAGAGATTCTTCCCATTTTATTAGGGAATGTAGTTGGACTCCCCAGAATGGGAATTCAATACTCATTGTTTAGCGCCCACTGAGAAAGCAACTCTTTACCATATGAACACAATCATATTCTATAGAGTTTGCCTCAGTTACCCCTTCGCACACATTCACCCACCACCAATACCCCACATCTGTGATCTGCCCCTGACACAGTTGCAACCCTTCTGCAATCCAAAACCTCATCACAAACAAAGCAAACAATAAAAATAATAATAAAATTAAAAATTAAACATTAAAAATAAATATATATATTCTCATTGACTTTCATCACTGTACGATCTGTACTCTTTTATGTATATTTACAATCTCTTCTGTATATTCCCTCAGTATCTTATTTTTTCACTTAATTTTCTGAAATGCTTTAGGTTACAGAAAAGTCATATAGAATATATAAAGGATTCTCATGTATCTCACCACCTCCCACCCACATCCTCCCCTACCAAAAACATCCTAATGAGTATGGTACATTTGTTCCAATTGATGAACAAATACTGAAGTATTGCTACTAACCATGGCCAACGGTTTACAATATGGTGTACTTTTGTACCATATACTTTTATAGGTTCTGGCAAAATGTATAATGTCCTGTATCTGAAAGATCTTGCAGAACAATTATGATGCCCCCAATTCTATGCTTCGCCCATTCTTCCCTCCCCCTTTCTTCAAAACCTATGGCAAACATTTGGTTTCATTTTTTAAAGAATAAGTTTCTACTTACATACATTAATATTGAGGGCTTGGCATACTAGTCTGATTTCTTTGATTAGGTTCTGCCTATGTACTCAAGAGCCCTGTATTTGAGAATGTCACAGGATACCTGAGAATGGGAGTTTAATACTTTCTTTTTTATGGTGTGTCTCCATGCACTGAGATAATGCCGTATGCTAAGATGAACAAATTTGTATTCCACAGAAGTATGCCCCAGGTGCACACTTTCCCACACATCCCCCCCACTACTGATACCCTACATCCCTCCCCTGTCATATTTGCTAAAAATACATTTTAATCCATCAAATCAAATGTAAGTGCTTTATTTGGAGGGATAGGTGGAAATGAGAATGGATGTTCATCACAGGAAAAGGAACAAAATGGAGAAATATAGAGTAAGTAGAAACCAAAGTTGAAGAATAGGAAAAGTGAAATGATAACTTTGAGGAGGCATATGAGAATAAACAGGTAGGCAATTAAGGTAAATAAAGGAAGAGGGATATCATCAAATAGATTTATATAGATATAGAAATATAAAGAAAAGCAGATATAGATATAAATAATATAAAAATATAAAGGATATAGATGATATATGTATTGATGTAAGTACAGCTACAGGTATGGTTAGGGCTATAGATGTGGACAGAGGTAATGTGATATAGATATAACACTAAGGATAGGTATGTGGATGTGTATATGTGTAAATTTCTATATATGCATAGGTGTGTGTACTATGTAGCTATAGATATTCTTTCTGTGGATTCAATCTAAATGGAGTGCTAAATAAGTACCTTGTCAATATTATGCTCGCTGTAATCATGATTTTTGACATAAAACATTTTGAGGGCTTCTTTAACCTCTATGTTTTTCAAACTGTAAATGATGCGGTTTAATATTGGGGTGAAAATCACATACAGTATAGAGATGAACCTGTCTCTGCCTGGGGAGTGGTGAATGGAGGAAGGACAGATATAGGTGAATATTATGGTCCTATAAAACTGACCAATGACATCCCACACCAACATCCTTCATCAGTGTGGAACATCACCCATTTCTGAGTAATAATTAGGTAATCTAAGCACCTTTAAAATATATATATATATATATATAAAATAACATTTTTGTAAGAAAATACACATATATGCATATATATTTGTATATCATTTTACAAATATTGGTATGTACTGTGAAAAATCTTGATTTTTATGAACAATAAAAAAATAAATTAAAAAAAAATAAATAAAAAAATAAAACTGACCAATGACAAGGAGATAGGAAGCACATGTGGAGAAGGCTTTGCGGTTCCCTTCAATGATGGGATCTTAAGGATGGTGGATATGATGTAGATATAAGAAATAAAAGTTATCAGAAAGGTACTGATCACTAAGTTCCCCCCTAACACTAAAACATGCATCTCTGCCATATACATGGAAGAACAGGAGAGCACCACCACTGGCAGGACATCTCAATAATACTGGTTAAACTGATGAGATTTACAAAAAGACAGGTGGAAAGTGAACACTGTATGAAGAAGGGAATGAAGAAACCCTGCTGCCCAGGTTCCAACCAACATCTGGGCACAGCATGCCTTGGTCATGATGAGGGTGTAATGAAGGGGAAAACATATGGCCACATACCAGTCATAAACCATGATGGCGAGAAGGAGGACCTCGGTTCCTGCCAGTGCCATGAGAAAATAAAGCTGCAAGCACACCCAACAAAAGAAATGCTTTGCTCCTCAGTTAGGAAGTTTTCAAGCATCTTGGGAATAATAGCTGAAGGGCAGAATATGTCTAAGAGGGACAGATTTGCTAAGACATGGTACATGGGTGTGTGCAGGTTTTTCTCAGTCTCAGTGGCCAGGGGAATGGCACCGTTTGCCAACAAGGTGACCTGATAGATGACAGCCAAAGCCACAAAGAAAGGATAGCACACCTCAGTGAGATCAGAGAGCCCTAAGAGGGAAAATGTCCTTGGTGGTGAGATTGTAGATGTCCATCTCTCTCCACATTGGTCTTTCTGAAGCAAATGAAACCAACATACAGAGGTTACCAGAGAAAACCTACTAGCCAAGTGATGATCAACACTTGGAGAACAACTCAGCTGTGCTTAATGATAAATTGTGTTAGTATAATTTTAATTACAGATATCAAATTACTATAAATGCTGATAAAAACATCCCATGCATTTATGATATTTATGGAATATCCACTATTTTTTAACAAGAAGGTGAAATTTTAAATTTCATCTTAGTGAACTGTTGTTTGGCTGCAAGAGTATTTGTGATTTCACAATTCAATGAAGGCTGGTGGTCCATCCTTCACATCTACTTAGGCAGCTATATTTTTCAGTCTTGTATTATCTCATGATTTTAGTTTTATGCACTATCTAAACAATGAGTGAGCCAAAGATAGAAAAAGTGTATTTTTATTGAAACTAAATTTTATAAATAGGAGACAGAGTATAAGATTAATACACAATTGTTCAGGGAAATAATGAGTGAATTGTGTGCTATTTGGCTTGACAGTGTTTCTATTGGAAAGAAATAAATATAACAATATTTCTATAACTTCACAATCATAATCATTTAAAAATGAAGAGTAACATATTATATCCTCGAAAGATATGTTAATGCACATTAAATTTAGCCTATAAAATATAGATGAAAATTTGGTAATAGTGTTTGAATGTGATCCCAACAAAGAAACAGACGTGTTTCCATATATATTCAAATCCATTTCCCATTAAAATTTAAGTGCTTGAGCACATTTTATTTAAAATTTATATTTTGTAGCACATATTGTTTTTATTTATCCTTTTTAACTTTTTAATTACACTTCAGTACACCAGAAGAGCCCAATAATTACTAAATTTATGATTACTTACAAAAGTAATTTAATTTTATCAAGGTCAGGAATTGATAAGTATGCTGAATTTTTTGTTACTTTAAAAACTAATATATTATGTTTCTATGAACAGCACATATATATGATAGAACAGTCAAGCAGAATATATGTTTAGAAAATAAAAAGCCAAAATAAATCTATTGTTCCCCTACACCATTTCTCACCCTTCTTTTCTTTTACCACATAAAATTTTTCATGATTTCTTAGCTCAGAAAAAATGAGTAGTACACTCATTGCAAAGTATACATAATAGTTTCTACAAAGAAATGGAATTATTATTTTCTGACACGTTTTGATGTTTCCTTGGAAATTTTTAAACAAGAAATGCTGAAATTATTTGGAAGATGTTATTATTCTATCCTTAATGGCACTATTACTATCTGTGTTCTTTTGTTTCCTTAAACAGCAGCACCTCTGTCCTGGGTAAAGGAAAATAAACTCTTTTAAGTGATGGTCTGTAAATAATTGATCTTTTGAAAAGAAAATTATTATATTAAGCAAAAATGGTTAGATAACATTGTTCAATGAGCAAAAGTTTGTTAAATGGGTGAAAAAAGAGATTAGAGCAAAAAATATCCACAGCATTAATATTCTAGTCCCCAAATGTTCAATCTTCTGCAAAGTATTATATATCATATATTAATACATTGAAAAATTACTGTGAATATGAGAAATTAAAGGCACTTTTATTACAAGACACATTCATAATTTGACACAGTAAATGGTTTACATTTTATATTAAGTAATTATTTAACATTATTACCATAGTCAGAAAATTGACTTTTTTTTCTAAATAAGGATTATGAGAATTAAGTCAACTTCCTGATAAAAACATCTAGCTAGGTTCTACTAGATGGTATATAACCAATGTGTATCATGAAGAAATGATAATAGATTTTCCCTGAAATTTGCCCTTGAATGTTCAAATTTCCTAAGTAACACTTTTGGGCTTGGCATGTAAATTTCAGAATTTGTTCATATGGAAGGAAATATATGTTATTAACAAACCTCTCATGTGGTTGCAAACATAATTAAATATAAGAATTTGTTCTTATATTTAGAAAAATAAAAGTGATATTTTCTTAATAATATATTGCTGAGAAAAAGTTTCTATATATATTTTTTTAACCAAATGATCCTAAGAACAGAAAAATTCTTATGCAGTGCAATCTCCACTGCTTTGTGGGATTACTTGGTGTGAATATAAGCACATCAGTACATGAACTATACATGTTGAAGTCAGCTTTTTTCATATTCACAAACAGCCAACCAGTTAAGGAAGATCCAGAGCAAGGGGAATGTGGCTAGCATTACCCTCACAAGGGACATTAACCAGGAATTAACTTTTTATATTTTCTCTGAGTTACATCTTTACTTATGGTCAAAGGAAAACATACTGTATGTGAAGCTTCTCTCGGTAGCAAATAGTTATTTGAAATTTCCACTATATAATGAAAAGAAAATGAGTTCATTAAGCAAAATTACCTGTTAGATATTAGATCTTATGATAATTCAAAATATAATTTATTTCATACATTAATATAAAGGAAATATTACGGTTAAAATTTCTTATTAAATAAGTTATTAAATTGTCATTTACAAATATTGCTAAGAAGGTTTCTTTCATCTTTCTTCTTAACCTAATGGACCAGTAACTGTTAAAGTAGAGGAATCATAAACACCCATCTAGTGTGTAATTTCTGTCCCTGCTGTCTGAGGTCCTTCTTGACTAGGAGGTCTCAGAGAACCAATTATCTAGGATATATAAATCAAGGTATATGGTCACACACTTGCTTTAGATGCAGTAGAAATTTACATGGAAATGTATCAGACACCTGTATGTGCATATGGATAATTTTTAGGACCCAAACAGTTTCTATACATTTATTTACACAATTAATCTAATATTATTAAAAAATACACATTTTCCTTTACCTTATTTATATTTAGTTTACGTTCTATAATATGTAGATTTTTATACCATATCTCCACCATCATCTAATTGTTTCTTTCAGCTTAGAAAATCCACAGTTTATCCAAGGGTTTTCTTGCTTTTTCAGTTTCAGAGATTTCCTTACCAATATAAGATTTTAACAAGATGAAAGTAAAGTGATCCAGCCAACAAAAATGCATTAGCAAAGAAAAATGAACTCCTCACTTATATAAAGAGTTCATATTGGATTTGTTCTTTAATTTATATCATGCCCCCATTCCCCTTTGGAAAAGCATCAGTTAGGACTCTAGAGGGAATATGCTTTTCTTCTTGAATAAACCCCATCACTACCAACCTAATAATGACCTCTCATTTTTATAACTGGTGAACATAACAATTTGAAAATAATCTTAATTTTTCAGGAGTGACAATTTGGTTTCTTCTTACACTCTAGAGTAAGATACAAGAAAAGTATTTCCAGGAATTGTTTTGCCTGACAAAAATAAACAATGAATTTATGTTATTATTTTATTTTTTCTGTAAGAAGAAAATGACATTCTGGTAAAATGTGATTATACAATCAACTTGCTGTAAATTTGTATTTTTCATGATAGGTCAACACTCTTTTAATATATTATTACACAGTTTTATATTGTTATATTCTTCCTTGGCTATGAGAATCATGTTATTTTTTTGGAGAATATCCTGATATTCTCCAGGTTGAAATGTCAGGATTTCTGCAATATATTTTCAAATGTTTAAATGGTGTTTTGAGAAAAAATTTTATATTTTTAGAACATTAGAAATTATATATATGCCCAGATATATATATGATAAAAGAATGTGCACTCTTTTCTAAAATATTGAAAGAATCTATATCTACAAATTTAAAACTACATATGTGCAGGTAAAATAATATGCTAGCAATTAATAAATTCATTTGTAAGTTACATATGTGCTCATTATAGCATTTCAATTATTCTATATTTTTTGTAAATTTTCTAAAGTGTTGGATAAAATCAAATATGACCATCAAAATAATGATCTTGGGAAAGATATATCTCATAGTCTACCCCCAAGACCTCATCTTCAATCAATTTCTCTATTACTGTGGAAAGCACAGAAATTCTTAACTACACACTCTGAGGCTTTGGGAAAATATTCTCTATTCACATTTATTCATAGATGTTTGTCCATATGTCCTTTTTAAGTTTATTACTGTCCATTGTTTATCTCTGTGATAACAATGTGATTTGTGATTTATAATTTTTTAACCTACTTACAAGTATTTTTTGTTCTTTAATGAAAAAGGTTTTAACCACTATTTTTGCATATCACCTCTACTCTTCATGGTTTGGAGAATAGAGGTGAATGCTCAACTATGAAATATGGGGAAATGCTTGCATGTTTCCACCTAATTGTGTTCACATCTTCTCCTTTTCACATCTGGAATGTCATTGATTAGTGTGTTGATTTCGAATCATGTTACTCTTGAATAAAAGAAGATCCCCCTAAATGTTGCTATTGCAAAATAGGCTTTAATTTTCTGCCCCCTAAAGAATTGCAGAAATGAAATGTCAGCTCCAAACATCACCAGACAACCAGGTTTCTTTAATGTTATTCTCAGTGACCCAAGCACATGGCTCTGATTCCCCAAGTACAGAAATGAGCACTGCAGAACTAACCATTACATCATGGTCAAGACACCTGGAAAAACGGAGGACAGTGGGGCCTAATCGAGCTACTTGTAAGAATTTTTCCTGAAATTAGCTCCAAAAAATTCCACTTACTCAATATTTGAAAAACTTGAGTTAAGTGGCTGCATCCACCCTCATCCACTACTTCTAGGAAGACATGGAAGTATTGTTTTGTGTATATTTGGGACAAATCTTAGGAAGGCAACTAAGTGCCAGACACTTCATATTTGTCACTTTATATTTTCATTAAAGTTACATATAAAATAGCATATTATAAATATGATGATGATTATGGACAACCCCCATCCCAAAAAATAAAGTATCTACAACTGGAAGCATATCATTTTTACCATCTACTCCATAAGGTCTAAGTCCCCTCTCCATCTAAAGAAGAGCAGGCATAACCATCCCCAAATACTCAAAGTTGAGGAATGAACAAGCAGAAGGAGGGAATGCACAGACCAAAGTAGACATTATTATCCTAATAATGGAAGAACCTGTGACATTGATATAAAGACAGAGGTTATCACAGGTTCTGACGAGAAGGGAGGGTAATAATAGGTGAAACGTAGGACATATTTAGGACATTGGAATTAAGTGTAAATCACAATGCAAATTATAGACCTTGATTAGTAGCAATGCTTCAATATTTATTCATCAGTTGTAACAAATGTGCCACACTATTGTAAGATGTTATTAATGGTGGAAGATGTGTATGGAGCAGAATATTGGGACTCCCTTACACTATTGATGTAACTTTTTACCCTAAAACATATATATATAAAAGAAAAGTTTAAAAAAGCACAAACTAGTTTCAATAAATAGAGTAGATCACAGAAAAAAAGAATTCTTCCTGAAATCATATCCAAAAATTTCCACTTACTCTACATTCGAAAAAGTTGAATTAAATGGTTGCATCCACCCTCACCTGCTCCTTTTAGGAAGGGCAGGCAGCATTCTTTTTATTTGAGACAAGTCTTAGGATGGCAACTAGCAGTGCCAAGCACTGTATATATTGTCACTTCTTATTTTTATTGTTACATATAAAATATCATATTATAAAAATTAAGTATCCTTAAAATATATATATTTACACTGAAGTATTTACACATCATCAGGCTTATTTTAAATCTTCCCTAGCTCTGAAGTTTGGTAAATTACTAATTTTCTACCAACATTATTTTTCCTTTTCTGTCTGAAGGGTGGTGTGACCCTTCCATCCAAAATCATCTGTACACATTACATCCAGGATAGAGGATACAATTTGCAGCATCCCATGCAGCTAAGTGGAGCAATACAATCGCCTTAAGGCTAATGAGCTTTAAGTGGATGATACATGATGTGAGTCATAATCATATAAGGAAGATGATTGACCTCTACATTCCTTTTCACTTTAGCCAAATAAGAACCATAGTTTGCAATTTTTTCCCATCATAGTCCATATGTTTGAGATGAATAACCCAGTAAATCACAGAGGGATGAGAAAGATGAAACATGGATATCTGGGAAAGAGACTCCTTCTTTGTGAACTGCCTGGCAATTAAGCCTGTTCATGAGAGTCAATCAGTCAATCAATCAAAATTAAAAAGGAACACTCTTTCATAGGAGAGTGTTACCTGTGTCCCATCTAAAGAGGCTGGATCAGTTTTTAATGCAATCATTACTTCAGAATGTCAAAATTCATAACTTTATATTTATACACTTTAAAAATTTAATGATCAGTCAAAGTTATTAAAAATTTTATCCCTTCATCTTTTGACGCATGGGGCTGCTCCTTCTGGATTCTTATACCCAAGAAGGAATTGTCAAACTCTAATCCGTTTTTTTAATAATAATATTTTTATCATTTAAATATTAAAGTTACTATTGAAAAAATTACATACAGAGATGATAGTGAATATAACCCATTTAATTTCCCCAATTTTCTTTTTATTTTATTTTTTAATTAGCAGTCTAAAGTTAAATTACAATAAAAAGACTTTTTTGGCTATACGTTGCATGAATTGTAATGCATGTATAGATTCTTGTAACCACCACCACAATTCAGAGGTAAACTACTTTTTAAATATTCCCCACTAATTCTCTTTTGTAATCACACTAATCTCCCACCTCAAACCTGTCACTGTGCATGCTCTTCTCCATCACCATTGTTTTGCCATTACAAGAAGGTCATATAAATGGAATCATACTGTATGTGAACTTTTGACAGTTTAAAGGTTTTGCACTCAAAATATTGCCTTTAAGATTCACCTAAATTTATGCATATATCAATGGCTTATTCCTTTTTATTGCCTAGTACTATTATATTATAGGGATGTACTAATGTTGTTGTTTTTAAAGAAAATTTTATTGAGGTATATCATTCATACATGAATATACAAAAGCAATAAGTGTGTAGTAAAGGTTGTGAATTTACACCAAATATGCATATCAACTTACTAGGCTCACATACAAATTTCCCACCACCAACATCTTGCATTGTTTTGAAATATTTGTTACAGTCTATGAAAGAGCATTGTCAAAATATTGCTACTAAGTATAGCCAATATCTTACATTTTGTGTATGTTTCCCCAACCCACATAATTATTAGCACTTATATTAGTATTATATATTTGTTAGCATCCATGAGAGAACATTCTCGTATTTCTTCTGTTAACCACTGTCCATCTTCTACCACTGCATTCCCTGTGTTGTACAGCCTCATGCATGTAAAATCCATTCAAAGTGTATACTCAGTGGCTCTCATTTTCACCACAATGTTGTGCTGTCATACACTCAGTCAATTTTAGAACATTTTCATGAATCCAAAAGTAAAAAGAAGAGCATTCTCATATTTACACTATTAACTGCACTCTTCATCCACCACCAAAATCACTGTTATATATATTCCCTAGATTATTCTCTAGTTTCCTTTCAATTGACATTTACGTCCTCAAACTATCCCTTTCAGCCACAATCACTGCCATAAATCAGTAGTGTTCATTATACTCACAATAATTTGTTACTTTTCAACTCTATTCATTTCCAAACTTTTATAGTTAACCTTATTAATAATGCAACATACGTTAAGCATCAGCTCGCATTCTCAAACCACATTAAATTTCCTTGTAACGTATACTCTAGAGTTTGCCTCTGTGAGTTTATTCATAGTAGTTCATATCAATGAGACCATACAGTATTTGTGTTTTTGCATCTGGCTTATTTCAAGCAATATAATTATCATTTAGGTTCATTCATGTTGTCACACGCATCCTGATTTCATTTCTTTTTACAGCTGAATAGTATTGCTTTGTATGTATATACCACATTTTGTTTATCCATTCATACATTGATGAACACTTGGGCTCATTTTTTATTTTAGCAATTCTGAAAAATGCTGCTATGAACATTAGTGTACAAATGTCGGTTTGTGTCTCTTGGCTTTCAGTTCCTCACAATACATTCCTAATAACAGAATTGCCAGATATTCAACCTCTTGAAGTACTGCCAAACCATCTTGCACAGAGACTTCACCATTCTATATTCACACCAACAGTGAAGGAGTGTTCCGCTTTCTCCATTTTCTTTCTGTTTTTCTTAAACAAATCAATTTTATTGATAAATACTAATAAGGCACACAATTCATCCAAAGTGTACAATCAATGGTATTTGGTATAATCACATAGTTGTGCATTTATCACTTCAATCATTATTACAGCATTTTCATTATTTCAATGATAATAATAATAAACAAACAAGATAATCCTTCACCTTTCAATCTTTCCATGTTTCCCTTGCTTTCATAGCTGCCACTTCTGACTATTCTTGCACAACCATTCACTCATTTATTAAGCTGCTTTATTGACCTATAGCCACAAAACATATGATCTATCCAAAGTGTATAATCAATGACATTTAGTATAATCATAATGCTGTGCATTCAACACCACAAGAAAATTCTACAGCAATTTCTTTACTCCAAAAAGAAAAACTCCACACCCTTTAGCATTCCTTCCCCAACCCTAAAAAAACACTAATATAATTTCATCTTTAAAAATTGATTTATATTTACATTTTACATAAATTGAATCACAGTAACACTTTGTGTCTGGTTTCCTTCATTAAGCATATTTTTTGTCTAATACTAACATTTTGTAGTATTAACATACATTTTTTCAGCTTCAAAGAAAAATGATCTTATATATGGAATTTTACTCAAATTCATATTTCACATGCAGTTTTACTATGGTGTATAATGCCATGCCATATTTTTAGATTTCCTTTTAGTAATATACATGCCCTTAGATTTTTCATTAAAACCACTTTCATACCAATGTAATATTATCACTATCTTTTGAAGAATTTTTATCAAGAAAAAATGCTGGATTTTGTTGAATGCCTAGTTACAAACAATATGTTGGCATTTCACCTTTTCTATTCATTTCCAAAGATTAACACACATTCTTTTAAGCAACTCTGCACAAGTTAACCCTCACCTTTCTATTCTCTAACCTCTTTTTATTTTCTGGTGACCTGTATTCAAGTTAGTATCTCCATGAGGTTACACAATATATTTAATTCATAGTAGTGCACATACCGTATTTGTCTTTTTATGTCTGACTTGCTTCATTCAACATAATGTCTTTCAGGTTCATCCATGTTGTCATATGCTTCACAACTTCATTTCTTCTTGTAGCTGCATAATATTCCATCATGTGAATGCACCACAGTTTGTTTATCTATTCATCAGTTGATGAACACTTGGGTTGTTTCCAACTTTTGGCAATCATGAATAATGACACTATGAACACTGGTGTGCAGGTATCTGTTCAATTGAGAGCTCTCAGTTTTTCTGGGTATATACCCAATAGCAGTATTGCCATATCACATGTAAATCTCTATTCAAATTCTTTAGGAACTGCCAAATAGTCCTCCAAAATGGCATTACCATTCTACGTTCCTGTCAACATTGAATAAGTGTTCCTCTCTCTCCACATCCACTCCAACACTTGCAGTTCCAGACTTTAAAACTATTACAAAGCTGCAGTGGTCAAAACTGCATGGTATTGGCACAAGGATAGACATACTGACAAAAGCAACTGAATTGAGAGTTCTGATATACATCCTCACATTTATAGTTAACTGATCTTTCACAAGACCACAAAGCCCATTCAACTTGGAGAGAATGGCCTCTTCAACAAATAGTTCTTGGAAAACTGAATATCTATATCCAAAAAATAACAGAAAACACCATCTCACACCATATTCCAAAATCAACTGAAGATGGATCAAAGATCTAAATATAAGAGGCAAGAATATAAAGACCTTAGAAGATAATGTAGGGAAGCATCTGCAGATATTGTAATTAGAAATGGTTTCATGAACTTCACAGTCAAAACATGAGCAGCAAAAGAAAAAGTAGATAAATGGGACCTCTTCAAAATTAAAAACTTTTGCACCTCAAAGGAGTTTGTCAAGAATGTGGAAAGAAAGTCGACCCAATGGGAGAAAATATTTTGTAACCATATATCTGAGAGGAGCCTAATATCCAGCAAATATAAAGAAATCCTATATCTCAAAAATAAAAAGACAAATAACCCATTAAAAAATTGGCAAGTGATTTGAACAGACACTTCTCCAAAGAAGAATTACAAATGGCTAAAAAAGCAAATAAAAAAGATGCTCAAATTCACTAGCTACAAAGTAAATGCAAGTCAAAATTACAAATACACTAGCTATGAAGGAAATGCAAGTCAAAAACAGAGGATTACAAGTATTGGAGAGGATATAGAGGAAAGAGAGCCTTCATCCACTACTGGTGGGAATGTAGAATGGTCTAGCCATTGTGGAGCACAGTTTGGCGGTTACTCAAACAACTACTATCGATCTGCCATATCATCCAGCACTTCCACTGCTGGGTGTATACCCAGAAGAATTGAAAGCAAGGGCACAAACAGATATATGCATACCAATGTTCCTAGTGGCGTTATTCACTATTGCCAAAAGTCAGAATCTACCCAAATGCCCATTAACAGATGAATGATTCATACAATCTGAAGAGAAACCAGAGTGGTTCCACACTCTTCAACCAAAATGCCACTAGTCCAGCCTCATCTTCTTTGGTTCTGACCTTGAAGTGATTTTTCCCTCAATCTGTCCATTTTCTGTCCCATTTTCAGTTCCATTCATAGCAATTGTGGAAAAACCATTGGTCCTGGGTGTCTCCAAAGCCCTCAGGATCCCCACAATTTTGGGTAAAATCTACCTTGGCCATCTATGAGATCCTGCTGAGACATGCATAAGCATTACCTCTCTGATGAACCTCCCAACTCACTTTGAAGTCTCTTAGCCATATATACTCATTTGTCTTTACCTATTCCCACTTTTATACAAGGTCTTTATCCAGTTGTATCACCAGCTAGTGCTTGGTAGTAATCCCTTGGTGCCAGGGAGGCTCATCCCTGGGAGTCATGTCCCACGCTGAGGGGAAGGTAATGCATTTATATGCTGAGTTTGGCTTAGAGACAGGTCACATTCAAGCATCAAGGAGGCTCTCAGGAGGCAACTCTTAGGCACTCCAATACTAGCCTAAGTTGCAAATTCAAGAGCAAAAAGCTCACAAGCATCATCTCCTTCAGTACAGGAATAACATGAACCCAAAGTGCAAAGGGAATTATACCAACTCAAATGATTCTTGGCAAGATTACAGCCAATTCCACATTGGAGCCTGAGGGAGAGGAAATGGAATTGGAGCCCTCATTTCTGCATTGATTAACTTCTTCATCCTTTAGGCATATTTTACAAGGGAGGGCTGGCTGAGTGTGATTTTTCAATGAATTTTTCATATAAACATAAACCTTCACTCTATGTCTGTATGAACTTTCATCTGAGAAGAAAGTCTTCTCTAATCCTCCATATCTTTTATTATATACTGACTTTTAGCCACTCATGCAAAAAAAAAATGTTACTATCCAGGCATTTTTAATCATTCAACTGAGAATAAGCATCATGGAAATCCAGTCCTCTAAGTGTTCACAATCAATCATTAGTTAAAAGGTCTCAGTCAACAGGATATTTAGTTGATGTATGTTAAATCAGTTTAAGTATTATTATAAAAATCATACCTCATGTAGTTATCTTTTTTGGTGACTGTCATTCCTTCTATAAATCTGTATTTCCATCTAGAATCACTTTCCCTCTGCCTGAAAGCCTCCTTTTCTATATTGTATGGAGTGTGCTGACAATGAATTCTTTTAGTGTTGTATGAATGAAAACATCTTTATTTTCAGTTTTAAAGATATTCTTGTTGTATGTATATTATAGATAAAAAATTTTTTCTTTCATATGGGCCCCCTGGCACCTTGATTGCATTGGTTCTGACATGTAGAATGCTGCCATTCTTATCTTCTTTCCCTGTACAACTATTTATTTTGCAACCTTGTACTCTTCAGAAGAGGAAACTGAGATACTTGCCGAAAATGACAGATTGGACAAAATAAAAGATATATTACTGACAATGTCACAGTGATAAGTATGTCAGTCATGAAAACATTTCCCTCAATTTTATTCAGAAAAATTTTTCTAAGCATTTTCTATGCCAAATACACTATCTTGATTTTTCATATTCTATCTTTTTTATCTCTCCTAATAATAATATTTTATTAAAGTCTCTTTAACAGGCCCTGATAAGTTAATTGTCATTCAGAAAGTCATACGATTAGAAAATGGAAGATTTGGGAATCATATCCAATTTCATTACTTTCAGGTATAGTTAATCTAGGATGCTCGTATGGCCCATTCATGCAGAGGATGTCCCTGTTTAAAAGTTGAATCTTTTGCTTAAACTTCCATTCCACTCTGCAGCCAAAAAGAAATCACAAAATCAAAGATGCCTGGATCCTCCTTAGGCAGTTTTCCAGCAGAAGTATCAAAGATAAGGCAAAGTTAAAAGATATTCTCTTCTCTCCTCCCTCTTTCCTCTTCAGCTGCTGAACACTGGATCTGTCTGAGCAGCAGGGCCTGCCTTCCCCTGGTGATAGAAAGTTCTTAAACAATCCAGACCTAGTCTGAGTCAACACTTCCTCTCCCATCCAGTGTGGACACATCACAACACCAGTTTTTGATGAAATGAAGTAACATTATGAACAGAGCTCAGGATTAGAAATCAGATCATGCTGGACTTAAATCTGAGCACTACTAATTAGTTTTTGCTCATGGCCAAATTTGCTTTCATATAAAGTGGAAATAACAAGAACTTCATCATGGGGACTATATGAGAATACGATCAGAGGCCACACTTTAAAACTGACTGATATGTAAAAGTGCTCATTACATATTCATTCTAATAATAGTCACATTTCCTTTATTCCCCACAATTTTTTCTGAGAATCTCTACTTCATTGTTAGATATTTTATGAGGGAGATCAAAAACTCCCAGAAAGAGTTCAGAATTATTATTATTTGTGAGTAATTATTGAATATGTCTAAACCTGGCCTTTTTTCTTCTAATTTCAGCATTTGCCTACAATCCTACCATCCACAAGAGAAATGCAAACAAGATACACACATGAGTTGAGAATATATTTGCCAAGACCAAGCTATTGCTAGACCATGAGCTCTCTGTTCCTATGCAGGAGATAACAACAGACAACAAAGGGATGCTTCTTTGCCAGACACCATTCTATGCATTACATGTATGATCTTCTTTAAGTTCACAACAGTCCTATGAGCTAGGTTTCTTCTCATCTCTTTTTAGCAGTTGTGAAAAAATGATGCATAAAGAAGCTGCAAACATTGCCCAAGTTCTCATAGTTTTAACTAGAAGAGTCAGCCCTGAAGGATAGCCCGCATTTGTCTATTGTCAGAGCATCAACAATAGAGCAGCAGATTTTAATGGCCTAGGTGTTTTCACGTTTTATTTTGTTTAATCTTCCCTATGACTCTGTGAGACAGGTAATAGGATTGTTTTATATAATCTGGAAAATTCTTGCACCTATTCTCTTATGACTAAATGAAGTTATGTCCAATTTTTCAGATCCTAGGTTGACTTCCAGACAATAGACATAGGATGTTGCTATCCTAACTGCCAGCTCTCTGCCTGACACCCTTGGTCACAGATGCCACAGACACAAGAGAAAACAGTATAAACTTGTTTGGCTGCCAACTTGGATGAAGCTGGTAATTCTAACCCTCTGGGAACAGAAAGTTCAAATCATCCCTAATTCCTTCTTGTCCTTGAGCAATATTCTTTAAATATTTACCTTTAATCATACATGAAAATGTTAATGAGGACAGACTCTGGGGATTATAGTGTCTGCAATATCACCTAAAGATAATGACCTACGGATTATAGAGGCTATTTGTTACTAAATTGCCACCCCTTTTACATCCAGATTCTGAGGGAACAAAGGAGCTACAACCAATCTATCATAGGCTTTGTGTAAAGTAAAGACTGAAAAATAAACTGACCTCAGAGACCTGTTACTTCAGGACAACTTTCATTTGTTGCTGAGTTCATGGTAAATGTAATCCCCAATTACTCTGCTTTAACATATTTTCCTATTTTCAGGTCTTTAAATCATGTTATAGCAAAGATCAAGAAACTTTCTTAATATACTTTATCTGGTCACCAAGAAAGCAAGATGGGCAGATGTGCAGCAGGGAGGTTTGGGAAAGATGTCTTTCAATGGTTAGGTTTCTCCCCATCAATTTTCTGAAGCCTAAAGATTGGGAAGTTTTATATCAAGAAAGTCTTATCTGAGCTGGAATGCTTGTGGCCCACATTCACTGGTTGGTGGGAGGCTATAGGACAAAGATAAGCACACCCACAAACTGAGATTTACTCAGGAAGTCCCCCTTAGGATTCATATTCAATTCAGTAATTCAAGTAAATACTACACAAGGTAAAAATGATTGAACTTGCAAAGCAGTAATTAGTAATGCATCAGAGATTGCTATTTCCAAAGGAATTGTCCTCTGCAGATATGGGATAATCTTATTAACTTCTTCCCCAAATGCATTCAGAGAGATAGGTACAATCAGTGACTTCTTATTTAGTACTTTTCTCTCAAGGTGACACTAGAGTTCAATTTACAGGTAATTTATATTAGAAACGTGTATTTCTACTGTCACAGTTTTTTTAATAAATAATGACCTGCATACCATTCTACTCAGAATAGCATTCACTTGAAATATTATGGACCCAGACATGAGATAAGCAAATAAAACTTCCTTTTATTAAATTGTCTTGCTGAATATAAAGGGAAAATGTTCTCTTTCTGAAAAATCATATCATAAAATTTATAAAAGTAGAAAATGACAATCTTCCTTAATTCCATAATCAGATAAGCACTATTGGTCTTTAGTGTATGCTCTTTAGATCTGTTTTATGTATTTATGTCCTTTTAGTCTTCTTATCATTATATATGGCATTATTTATTCTGCCTTTTCCACCCAGTATTATATCAAAAGTTCTTTCTAGGTCTTTACTCTTCTTACAAATCACGTTAATGTCCACTCGATACTCCATAACCATACATCACAATGCATTTAACTGTTCCCCCCTATGTGGACATTTGGATTGTCTTCACTTTTTCCCTATTTAAAAAAATGTGAAATACAACCTGCATGCATAGTTTTGGCCATATGAAAATTCAATACCAATACTTACTCAAGAGTATTGGATAATATAGCACTCATTGATGTTTGCTAATTTGGAATTAAAAATTTACTGTTTTTAAATTGCATGTATTGATGATATATGAAATGAAGGACTTTTTAGATGTCTATATTTTTTTCCTGAGGATTACCTTTTCATTAATTTTACCCTATCTTTATCAAGGCCTTTCATTATTTTTCAAAGCAATTTCTATTATGTCATAATGGTTGTTTATGACACTTTTTCAACTATGTTTCCAGTGTATTTCATAGCTTCATATAGTTGAATCATTTTTTCCTTTTATACCACTTTCTTTTGCTTAACTCCAGTGGTATTCTACTCCATTGAGAGATTAAATTCCTATTAATCACTACTTTTTTCTTGTTTTGTACTAATTTATGTTATATTTTAATATGTTAAGGCACATGATTCTCTTGTATATTTTATTTGAATTTTCAGACTGGCATGAGTAGAAGACTTACTTTGTTTTGAAAAATGCTGATCAGTTGGTTTTGTTTTTTTTTTAGTTTTATTGCCTACACTGAACTATGGCTAAATACTTTTAAAATTAGGGTCTTTTGAGGATTTTTCCTTACTTGTTTCTCATTGAGCTTGTCTATGTTCATTGGTTTTATTAGTATTTTATAGACTGATATTCTTTTGAAATTATTTATCATCTAATGTTTTTGTCTGTTGTACTGATTTGTTTCAAATGTTTTTCTTAATATAATTGGCTGTTTTTCTATCTTCTTGAGTTGACTACTTTCTTCGTTTATTTTCTCTGTCAGTTCATTTGTGTGCTCAATTCCTGTTATACAAACAAATATTTCAAGGATCAAAACATTGATGAGGTTTCTCCTTTTTGTTCTTTTACCAGTAATTTGGAAGCACGAGGAAAGTTTTACTTTTTAGCTTTAGGATACAATTTTTTATATAAGTGAAAATATACTTCAATTCTTCTCTCCCTTGCTCTTTTCCCTTTATTACATATATATAAAAAAAGTTAGACTCAGTAAGACTAAGTTCCATACATAGCATCACATGGCTACTAGTAGTCAGTGAAAACAGAATACAAAAATAGTCTAAATACTCTGAGTATTCTAAAGAACACACATGTCGAATAAATCCTGGTGCTTTTGTTTTCTTGCCTAAGAAGTGCCTGTTTACATTGCATCATGCTGCCTGTTTTATCCTCTTCCTAATAACTTTCTTCCAGAGGAGGTCAATAAAGAATTTATGATTTTCTTATTCAATTGTGAGTCAATGTTGCATGAGCTCACAAATCTATCAAGATACATCTTACTGTAGCTTGAAATATTCACTCAGTTTATTTGATTTGGAAATATGACAAAATCATCCCTAATTTCAAATTAAACTCACCTGATGTTTTATAAGCACCCTGAAAAATATTAAAAATATCAAATAAAACAAACTTGGCAGCTTAGCCTTAGCAGCATGAATGATGATAGAAGAGACACAGGAGAGCAGACTTTCATGAATTTAAGTCTCTAATCCTTACAAATTGAGTTTTTATTCTTTTCTTATTTATTAAAGATGTGGGTTTACAGAACAATCATGCACAAAATACAGGATTCTCATATTCCATCTTATTATGAACTGCTGCATTGGTGTGGAACAGTTGCTACAAAAGATGACAGCACATTTTTATAATTGTATTATGAATTATAGTGCATGGTTTAACTTGTTGTTCCCTTTTTGTCTAGTCTAGTTCCAGGAATTACTTTTGCTAATTTTTATCCTATGAAGCAGGTCTTTTTTCATTCCTGTTTGCCATGGGAGAACACATTATGGCAGTGACTGAAAGATCATTCAGTCATATATTATTTCAGGAAAGGTGCCTGGAATGTCAACAGTCATAAAACTGTGTGTGTGTGTGTGTGTGTGTAGAAGTGGCCTATGTATTCAATATGTGACTCAAAATTTACCCAACAATAAGTTTAGAATTTACCTGTTCATCATTTCCATCTATCATACAGAGAACATTTTATCTGACAGATACATTATTCTCTGGATCAAAATTTTTCTAATGCCATTGCAATCTCTGTGCCACTTGCAGATAAATCAATTATTCAAATGCAAGCCCTGATTCATGGGGCAGTCATGATAGAATTCATCCTGCTCAGTCTGACACAGAACCCAGACATGCAGAAACTCTTGTTTGTTGTGTTTACACTCATCTACTTTCTCATTCTTGTGGGCAGCCTACTCATTGCAGTGACAATTACCACCAGCCCAGCTCTCAGCACCCCCATGTTTTATTTTCTGACAATTTTGTCCTTTATACACGGTACCTTGTCTTCTATCACAGCCCTCAAAATGATATTTGACTTACTCACTGAAAAAAAAAACTATCTCCTTCAATGGGTGCATGACTCAGGTCTTTTTGGAGCATTTAATTGGTAGGATTGAGCTCATTCTGCTCACAGTAATGGCCTGTGATGGCTATGTGGCCATCTGTAGGCCTCTGTACTATATGACCACAATGAACCAGCAGGTGTGTGGTCTTCTGGTGGCTGTGTCCAGGGCTGGGGGATTTCTTCATGCCAATTCAAATCCTTTTTATGGTGTGTTTATCCTTCTGTAGTCCCAGTGTCATTGGCGATTTCTTTTCTGATTTTTACCCTCTGCTAAAACTCTCCTGTACTGACACTTACATCTTAGGATTCTTTCTTGCTGCCAACAGTGCCTTCATGTGTGTGCTCATTTTTTCTATTCTTATTACCTCCTATGTCCTCATCCTTTGCACCCTCAGAATTCACAACACCGAAGGACAGCAGAAGGCTCTCTCCACCTGCACCACACATATTACTGTGGCCATCTTACACTTTGTGCCCTGTATGTTTATATACCTTCAGCCCACAGGCACGATTCCCAGTGATAAAGCAGTGGCTTATTTTATACTATGATAACACCCATGTTAAACCCTCTAATCTACACACTTAGAAATTCAGAGTTGAACAATGCAATGAGGACGCTCTGGAGTCAAAAAGTGAGCTTTTTGTTCTTTTACCAGTAATTTGGAAGTGTGTAAATAGATAAGCTAAAGTAAAATCTATTCATATTTTAAAAGCAATTGTGTCTAAAGCAAAATAAATCACCTTGTGTTCAGAATATATGGGTTAAGTACCTATTATCCTCTTGTTAGCTAAAATATTTAATGGTTCTTCTTTCATAAATGTTGACTCTAATCCAATCCAATCAGAAAATTCTTTGCATATACAAATTAATTATCAATAGGATTTGGTTAATTTAAATGTAATTTTCATAATGTTTGGAAAATATATAGGCATTATATATTCTATACAAAAATTATCTGCAAATCTTTAAATATAAAATAGCTTGTATGTGTCATTGTAATCTCATTCAAGGCAATTCCCAAGTCCTGAATATGCCCCTTATTTCACCTGTATTTTCTTCTCCCTGCCCCAGAACCTCCAGTGGCCATAGCCTCCACATCAATGATATAAGATCTTACATTGCTAAAGTCACAGTAAGTCTATAGTAGAATACCAGTAAGTCTACTTTAGTCCATACTTCATTCCACAATCCTGAGGATTCTGGGATGGTGATGTCCACTCCACCTCTAATTGAGAGGGGGCCTCAATCCCATAGGGAAGATGAATGTGACTATCTTGCTTGCAGATATAGAATCTCTCAGATCCTATTCTTTTTTAAAATATATTTTTTTAATTTTTTAAAAATACTTAGGTTATACAAATGTTAAACAAAAAATATAGGGATTTCCATATGCCCTGCTCCCCACACCTCCCACACACTCCCATAGGAACAACATCCTTCATTAGTGTGACACGTTCATTGCAATTGATAAACACCTTCTGGGGCATTGCTGTTGAGCATGGACAATAGTTCGAATTGTAATTTACACTCTCTCCCACACAATTCTGCAGGCTATGGGAAGACATATAATGGTATATATCTTCAGTGCAATACCATTCAAGACGATTCCCAAGTCCCAAAAAAGCCCCTATATTACACCTGTCTTTCCCTACCCCTGCCCCAAAGGCTTCCAGTGGCCACTAACTCCACATCAATGCTGTAATTTCTTCTGTTAGAATCAAAAGTCTACATTAGAATACCAGTAAGCCCACGGTAGTCCATAGTTCATTGTCCAATCCTGAGGATTCTAGGATGGTGATGAACACTCCACCTCTAACTGAGAGGGGGTTTCGATTCCATACAGCTGATGAATGGGACTTTCTTACTTGCCATTATAGGCTCTCTCCTTTCATTGGCATGGTGCTTGTCAATCTTCACCTCCTTGTTAGTTGTCCTGGGTATGTAAAAGTAACCGGAGAGTAAGTGTTGCAACTCTGCTGAGGCTCAGGGACCAGCTGGCACATGAACATCCCAATGATTAAGACTCCAGCACCAAGTATAAGGTCAAATAGAAGGGACAAATGAACCATATGTAGAGAAGCCATAACTGAGTCCAACTCGGACACTCTCAGGAGCACAAACTCCAAATTAGGACCCACTGGCAATGCACCAAACTCCAGAGCTATCTGCCCTGGCAATAGGTTCTTGGTGTCTCCAGAGCCCTCAGGAATCTCAATATTTTGGGTAATATCCACTTTGGCAGTCTGAGAGATTCTGCTGAGATGTACATAAGCATTACCTGTGGGATGACTTCCCAACTCACTTTGAAGTCTCTTAGCCATATAAACTCATTTGACTTTACCTTTCCCCTCTTTTATTCCAAGTCTTTTTCCTGTTGCAGTGCTAGTTGGTGCTTGGTAGTAATCCCTTAGTGCCAGGGAGGCTCATCCCCTCAAGTCGTGTCCCATGCTGGGGGGAAGGCAATACATTTATAAGCTGAGTTTGGCTTAGAGAGATGCCACATTTGAGCAACAAGGAGGCTCTCAGGAGGCAACTCTTAGGCATCCCACAACACTAGGCAAAGTTTCAATTTCAAGAGCAAATGCTCAGAAGCATAGTTGTCAAAATAAAGGGCTCATCAATAGACCATCCTCCTTCACCAGTCATTGCCCCTGCATTTGGGGGACAGTTGCTGCTCCATTAGAGAATGTGGCAGAGAGCTGCAGGATGGGAATTCAATATTCTCTCAGTTAGTGTGTGAGTCTCCACCCACTGTGACAATGCCCTGTGAACATTTGAGCACATTTATATACCTTATATGTATGTCCAGGTGAACTTCTTCCCATGAATCCCCCATCACTGACACCCCACAGCAATGACTCTCTCCTGCCTCAGTAGGAACCCTTCAGTAATCTAAAGGTTCTTAAAAAATGAAGCTGATAAAATCACCAAATACAATTAATAAGAACATGAAATAATAATGATAGTTTTAAATATAAGAAATAAAATACATAAAAATTTAAAGAAAACTAAAAATAAAATAAAATTTAAACATTGGGATATTAAAAAATAATGAAAATATTTTTGACATTTTGCCTTTCATCACTGTAATATCTGTTGTCCTGTATGCACAGTGATGTTTTCTTCCACTTATTCCCCAGTGTATTACCTATTATCATTTTGTTTTCAATGTACAGTCTATGGACTATGCAACTCACCCTCTCCACCCTAGCCCCCTGACAAACCAGCACCATCCAACCCAATATCATTGCACCATTGTCATGCCCCACCACTGCACAAATACACACTTCCACCTTATCATAAATTTTCCCCATATGGGCATTGGCTCACAACTTTCTTTTGCATTTGATATTGGGAATTATATGTGCCTCAATAAAAGTCAATCTGAATTCATTCTGTTTGGAGTATTTTTCTCTTTTTGTGTATGATATTATCATCTTAAAATTGGGGAAATTTTTGACCAGTATTTCCTTGAACAATCTTTCTGCTCCTTTCCCCTTCTTTTTTCCTTATGGAATGCCTATGACACATACTTTGGTGCACTTCATGCTATTGTTCAATTCTAAGACCTCTACTCATTTTTTCCAATCTTTTCTCTATTTGATTTTCTGTCTTTTTCAGTTTCACCTGCTCTGTCTCCCAATTCACTGTTTCTTTCTGCCATTTCAAATCTCTTGCTGTATGCCTCTAATGTATTTTTCGTTGCATCCATTCCGTCTTTCATTCCCATACATTTTGTTTTATTATTCTTTGTGTTTACCCAGTGTTTTCTTAATGTCCTTTATCTCTTTATCCATATTTTCCTTAAACTCCTTGAACTGATTTAGGAGATTTGTCTGAACATCATTTATTAGGTGTTTCAAATTCTGTGTTACATCTGGCATTTTGATTTGTTCAATTGACTGGGTTATATCTTTCTGTTTCTTAGTTTGGCTTGTAATTTTTTGCTAATGTCTAGGCATATGATTATAATGATGAGGTTACTTTGATAAGCTGTTTCTTTCTCTTGCCTAGGCTTTTAGTGGATTGTTTGTGTTTTCATGCTTTTATGATTTTTGGCTCAACTAATTCTATTGTCTTAAAATTTGTCCTGCTTAACTGATTAAAACAAGGCCCGGGTCCCACTAATGGGGTTCAGAGCAGTTTCCAAGGGCCTTGATGACAGTGAAGTCACCAAACAGCCTTTTTTTGTTTTTATTTCCTGAGGTGCACTTTCTTGGCTGCCACCAGATGGTGGTCCTCAGCAATCCTCCCTGCTCAAAGTCCAGGAGGGAATATGTTCTCTGTAACCATGCTTGGGTGGGCAGTGCTGAAGGAATAGGTGAAAAAGATCCTACTTGGGTGGGCAACTCTGATCCAAGCCTGACAATGCAAACTTGCTGACACTCTCCACCCTTGGTACAAACTCCCTTTTCTCAGGGAGATTTCTCCACCTTCTAAGTTGGAAGCAACCACTCTTGGTCAATAAGGAGGGTGTTGGAGAGAGTAAGCTATTCTTAACACTCTGCTATTCCTGGGTGGAGACAATCATGTGGCTCAAACTGGCCAAGAAGTGTGCAAACTGTGGGATCCAGCAGACCATATTTTAAGCCATAAGTGGTATCAGAAGTTGGCTGTGTTCCTCCTTCTCCCCTTTCCTGGGGAAGTTGATCCCTGAATCCCTCCTAGTCTTTAGCCCCCCAAATAGACCAGAAGAACCAAAGCTGTCTGCTGCAAGGGTGGAATTTGGGTGCCAGCAGCAGCAGCTGCCCTCATTACTTACAGATCCTCATCATAGAGTCTCCTTCTCTTCAACTATATCTGTTCTGGGTCCTCCTTAGTCCTCTCATAGTCTCCTGAGCCACAGAACAGTTATTCCAGACAGATGCTGCCTGCCTTCTAGCTGTTTTCCTGGGAGATAATTGAGTGCTGCAGATTTCTAATCCTCCATCTTCCTGGAAGTTCTGCATTACTGTTTTAATCGAAGAAAAAAAAATCATCAAGTAGCAGGGAAGGGATGAAAACCATTGTTCTGCAGTGATAAATGAGAAAAATCTAATCATTGGAGCAACATGAAATGAGGGTGAATATTTTTTTTCCTATGTTGGAGCATGGAGATCCTTCTAGCTTTGGCAAATATCTCTTTCATTAGGGAACTAGAAGTAATAATACATATAAAAAGAACAGCTTATCTGACAAAAACCACTAACATCAACAACAAACATTTAGCAATGTGCAGAGAGAGATGTTCATTAAGTTAGAATGTGGAATCCCAGTTATAATTACAAATTGATTAACACCATGTGGATATAAATTTGTAGTGTTCAAAATCATATTGGTTTGATATTAAAAAAAAAAAACACATAATAAAATGTGATATCCCTTGCATAGTTGTAATCTAAATTATATACCCTTACCACATACAGTCACTTGGATACTATTTGGTTATTGCAATGTTAATGCAATTATATACATAGAATTATTTGGTGATTTAAATTTTTGCTTCCAATATTAGCTAAGGTAATAAATGCTTGTTTTAAATTCTACATGTGAGAATAACTTATCTTATTAAACCCTCTATTTAAGTTTCCTAGGCTATTCAAGCAAATGCAAATGCAATGGTTTGGCTTAATCAACAGGAATTTATTTCCTTACATTTTAGAAGCTAAAAGGAAGTCCAAATGAAGCCATCATCAAGGTGATACTTTCTCCCTGTAGACTGTGCTGTTCTAAGACTGTCTGCCATGGATCTTGGGGCCCATAGCTTGTCAGATGGCAGGGCACAGGTTTGCCTCTTCTCATCTCTCCCTTCTCTTCTGGGACTAGCTTCTTGCTTCCTGTAGCTTTCTCTCTCTCATGTCTGAATTCATTCCACTTATAAGGGGGTCCAGAATATGGTTAATAACTATCCTGATTGGGCTAGTCCAAAGATACCTTAAGTGAAGTAGCCTCAAGAAAATGCCCTTCTTACAATGGGTTCAACTGCCACCGGAATGCAGTAGATTTAATAACATATTTTTCTTGGGTACATGCAGGTTCAAACCACCACAACTTATTTTCCTTCTAAGAATTGGAGAGCCAATATTAAGGTAGCATATTTTACCTGATGAGTATTTTTTTTCGTGCCATTGAGACACAAGTATCTTTATCAACTTTCTAACAGCTAAAGTGCTTTTCTAATACTATGTTAAATGTCTTTGCTACAACTTTTATTTGTTTAGTTGAGAGGAAATATAATACCTACCATACTCTGAAATCTTTAACCCTGAACTCTCTGTATCTGCCCACTCCTATGAGTGGCTGAGAAAGAACAGATTTATCATCTACTCCTGTGGCTAATTATTCCAATCTTGAAGATAAACATGAAGGGAGAAATAATCAGGTCTAAACTGTATTACAACTATTCTGATGAGGTTTCCTGGTTGTGGTTTCTAGTTTAAAGATAAATGAAATTCTCATCTATGGAATGTATTTTGGTGTATATATCAATCTTCTTTATTTGTCTTATGGGAGAGATATTGGACTTAGCCGATACATGTATATGTCCTCCTGATACATGTCATTTCCGGCTATAAAATTACTGTAGTATAAAATGGAGATGCCTCCTGACCCTAAATAACTAACTCTTTGTAAGATAATATCCCTCATATATGATTGGGGACCTCACTTGATTATCCTGGTCCATGGACATATTTATATGGTAAGGAAAACCTGGGCATCTGCACTGGTAGTTGCAGATTTCAGGCTCTGCCTGTGTCTTGCAGTAGCCTGTAACTTTTTAACTCCTAGTAAAATTTGATATGGGCAAATGTTTTGTGATTCTTGTGAGTTTAATTCACTTTCTTATTAGCAAACTTAATTTCTGAATTCTGTGGCAAATTGGAAGGACACTGAATGAATTTAGAAGAATGGATTGATAACCTCAAGGAAACTTTTGTTTCAATTCACTTCTCTTTCACCTGAAGAGGTCTTTGACAGAAAACAAAAGTGTATGGCAGAGATCTCTGTACCTTCAACCCTTACAAATAGAATTATTTCCTGCTTAATTGCTCCCCAAGTGTTTTTTTTTTTAACACAAATCCAATATCTGCAGGTAAGACAGAAGTCACAATATGAAATAAAGAAATTCCTTTAATTTGTTATTGAGTGAATGGCAGAATATGAGGTTTTATACACACTTATTTGATTCATTTTTGCTGAAATTCATCATGAGAGCAGTGAAAGTTGTGAAATATTTGGAATGAATGATACAGATATAGTTGCATCATTCCAGATAGCTACTTATTGAACACAGGAGTAAAATTATTGTTACATCTTTATGTTACCTCCTGAAAGCTATTAATTTGAGATTTACCCATATATATACACAATGAATTGAATGATTTAAAATTCTCATGAGGCAATAAAAATGAATATAGAAAATTTGGAATAATTCAATAAAGGAATAAATTACAGTAAGAATTCACAGGAAATTAATATCCTTTCCTTGATATAAGAGCCATCAGAATGGTTAATGGCACAGAATAATAGACTGTACAATCCAAGACTGACTAATATAACATATGAGAGCTTACTACCGTCATCACCAAACCTAGAGTAATGTCCTAACACTAATACTAAACCAGTAACCCTAAAACGTATATTTTAACACAAACTTGTGTTGAGGGATTAATTTAATAAATTTTTGACAGATGACCTTTGAAATGCATACATATTAATTAAGTGTTCATTTTTTTATTGGATAAAGAAATTATCTCCAAAATGCATTATTATTGATTTTTTTAACACAGGGAATCTGTTTTCTTATTTAACATTTAAATTAGGTGAAGATATCACAACGTATTTGCCAGCTATGTTATACTGTTGAAAGAACCATTTTTTCTAAGTGGATATGTATCTGGCATGCCTGTACTTGTTTGCTTTTCTTTATGAAGGTATGTGTGTGTGTGTGTGTGTGTGTGTGTGTGTGTGTGTGTGTTTGACAGTGTATGTGGATATGTGTTCATTCAAGCAGTTATTTACAATGTCCCCAGGATTTTATTTTATTTATTAAGAGTAGAAATAAGGTGTTTGTGGGAACATGGCTGATGGGGTAGACAGATAAAGCTCTGCTGTTACTAAAACAACTGAGAGGTAGTCTAGGACTGGTTTGGTGACCTGTTTTCAGGTATAGCAACACAGGACACTGCTTCACAAGTAACAGCGACAGAGAGGAGGAAGCCAAAACAGCAAACTGCATGTTATTGATTCACCTGGATGCCAGGAACGTCTCCCCTCCCCGATCCATGAGATATCAGGTGATGGTAAGACTCCTGGCAACGGTATCTAAGAGGAGAACAGTCTTCTTCCTCCCTGCCAGCTCCTCAAAATATATATAGAATGTGGGGGTGCCCTGAGTCCTCTAGGAGGGTACTAGAAAGTAAAGGAAGTTGGAAAAAAATCTTAAGTTTTTCCCCCCTGTGGATGAAAGAGGTGATTATAACCCATTTTCAGGACAAAGAGCCTAAGTGGAGCCACAGTCTTCCTCCTCCAAAAGGAGTGTGTCAGCAACCTCCTATGGGAAGACAAGGGATCTGAGAGGGTGGAGAGTGGTTTCTTTGTTGTTATTTTAGCCAGCTAAGCCACAACTGGGTGTTGGAAGGGATCCTCATGCAACAGGGAGAGGGGAGGGGAACTCCTCAGGCAGGCTGCTACAGTCAGCAGCCTTGGTAAAGAGAGAATTGTCATCAGAGAGGAGGCAGAGATAACAGGGAGGGAATGGGGGTTGATGGGTTTCTGAAAAGCTTTGCTAACCTAAGAAGGCACATTAGCTCAGTGGAAGAGCTCTAGTGTAGCATATACAAGGTCTCTGGTTTGATCCCTGGATGCTCTCTGAGAAGCAATATAAGGTTATCAAGCAGCCAGTGAAGTTTCATGACAGGGAACATACTGACAACCTCTTTGTATTAGCTTTTATTGGATCTCTTATTTAAAAAAAGAAAAGAAAAGAAAAGAAAAAGATTCCTTATTTACTTTCCTTATTTTCCTCACTAAAACCTGGCTTAAAACCTGCAGAGGACAGGCTGCATAGTGATTGAATGTTGAATACCAACAGCCTGAGAAGAGCATTGTGGTGCAAGAGAAAAGGCTGTGTTTCCATGTTTATCTAGGCTTTTTGATCCTTTTCCTGTCTTCTTCCTCTTCTTAAAAAAAAAAAATGAGTAGCTGCTGTCCTGATTACTTCCTGTTGTATCCCTTCTTCCTTTGTTTCTCTGTTTGTCTATTTTTTCACTCTTTCTTCTGTTTCCCAATTTTCTCTATCTATGCTACATCTTTTCCCTCCTTCATCCTTACATTTTCTGTTTTCTGTTGTTTTTCTTTCATTCCACCTCTTTGGGCTTGGTCTTCGAATTTTCTTGTATTCATTTCTCTCTCTCTCTAACTTTCTCTATGTTTTATTTTCATTATTTTTAAACTTTTTTTCCCTTTCCTTCTCTCTTTTTTCTTTTCCCCACTTCTCATCATTCTGGACTTTTAATTCATTCTATATTTTTCTCCATTTTGTTTTATGTCTCATTGATTCTATTCTACTTTTCAAATCTTATTCTTCTTACTCTGGTTAACTCTTCAAAGTCTACATATTGTTAGGTCCCTCTGTTACCTTTCACTATTATCATTACAATTACTCATTTTCTCATCTTATCTCTTCTTATTTCTCTGGCACTAATATTTTTTTTCAAAGAAACATAGAAAATGGCAAGGATATAGAATAAGAGGAATGAAGTGCCAAAGTGAAACCTTACCACACTCACAAACAACAGAATAAAATCATAGAGCAGAGAGAGAAGCCAATCAACTGAAGAAACACATCAAGAAAAAAAAGATGACTATATACTAACAAAAAATACAAATCATACTAATAAGCAGGAAAGCATGGCCCAGCCCAATGAACAAACTAAAAACCAAGAGGAGATTCAAAATATGGAACAACTAATCAGAGCTGTCCAAACAATTGTCATGAATCAAATTAATGAAGAATAAGGATATTAAGAAGACACTGGGAGAACATACAGAAGAAATTGTAAACATACATAAAATGATAACACATATGATGGTGATGAATAACAAAATCCAAAAAATCAAAAGTACAATGAAAGCACACACCAGCAAATTTAATAGGCAGAGGAAAGAATTAGCTATGTGGAAGACATTACATCTGAATTCAAAGAGATAATAGAATAGATAGATAAAAAGATAGGAAAAATCAGCAGGAACTCAGGGACTTGAACAACAAGATGAAACTCACAAACATATGCATTGTAAGCATCCCAGAGGGAGAAGAGAAGGGAAAGGGGACAGGAGTGTTGGAGGAAATAATGGCTGTAAACTTTTGAACCTTATTGAAGGAGATGAATGTACAAATCCAAGAAGCTCAGTGCACCTCAAATAGTATAAATCCCAACAGACGTACTCAAGACATATACTTGTCAAATTGTCCAATGCTTAAGACAAAGATAGACTACTGGAAGCAGCAATAGAAAAGAGAACCATCACATTCAAGGGATGCTCAATAAGATTAAGTGCTGATTTCTCATCTGAAACCATGGAGGCAAGAAGGCAGAAGTGTCACACAATCAATGTGCTAAAATAAAAAAACTTCAGCCAAGAATACTGTATCCAGCAAAACTGGCATTCAAAAAAGAGGGAGAGATCAAAATAGTCACAGACAAATTGAATCTAAGAGTGTATACAATAGGAAAAATGCACTTCAAGAAATACTAAAGGGAGTTTTGCAGCTTGAATGGAAATAACAGGAGACAGAGAGTTGGAGGAGAGTGTAAGAACTAAAAAGCCAAAATGAGTAATAAAAACAATATATGAATTACAGAAACCTAAAGAAAATAAGACTAATCTAAGTAATTCCATGACAATAATAGCATTGTATGTTAATGGACTAAACTCACCAGTCAAGAGAGACAAACTGGCAGAATGGATAAGGAAATATGACTCATCAATATGCTGTCTACAAGAAACCCACCGTAGACCCAGGGATTCAAGAAGACTGAAAGTGAATTGTTGGAAAAATTTTTTACAAGCAGACAATAACAAAAAAAAGGGTGGGAGGAGCTATATTAATATCAGACAAAATAGATGTTAAAAGCAAAACTATTTTAAAAGACAAAGACAATACATATTTATAAAATGAGTAATCTTCCAAAAAGAAAGAACAATCACAAACATTGATGCATCTAACCAGGGTGCCTCAAAATACATGAGGAAAACACAGGAAATATTAAGTGGAAAAATAGATGTCTTGACAATTATAGTGGGAGACATTAATGCACCATTATCGCTATTAGACCAAACATGTTGACAGAGAATCAATAAATAAACAAAGGCTTTGAATAGCACATTAGAGGACCTGGACCTAATAGACATATAGAGAACACTTCACCCAACTACAGTGGGATATACATTCTTCTAGAGTGCACATGGAATATTCTGCAAAATAGATCTCATGCTAGGCAACAGAATAACTCTTAATGAATTCATAAAGATTGAAAGTATATAAAGTAATTTCTCTGATCACAATGGAATGAAGCTGGAAATCAGTAAGGACCAGAGAACCAGATTCGGTACAAAGATATGGAAGTTAAAAAACACACTCTTAGACAAACAGTGGGTCAAGGAGGAAATTGCAAAAGAAATCAGTAACTACATTGAAATTAATTAAAATGACAATAAACATCAAAACCTATGGGATGCAGCAAAAGGTGTACTGAGAGGGAAATTCATAGTCATAAATGCATATATCAAAAAAGAAGAAAGAGCTAAAACCAAAGACCTAATGACAGACCTGATGGAATTATGAAAACAACAACAACAAACTAACCCCAAAGGAAGCAGAAGGAACGAAATAACAAAGATTAGAGCAGAACTAAATGAAATTGAAAATAAGAAAGCAATAGAAAAAATAAACAAATTTAAAAGCTGGTTCTTGAGAGGATCACTAAAATTGACAAACCACTAGCTATGCTAACAAAGGAAAAAAGAGAGATGTAAATATGCAAACTAAGAAATGAGGAAGGGGGATATCACCACTGACCTTATAGAAATAAAGAGTATCATAAGTGGGTACTTTGAAATATTGTATGTCAACATGGTGGATAAATTAGGGGAAATGGACAAATTCCTAGAAACACACAAGCCACCAACACTGATGAAAGAAGAAATGGATGAGCTCAACAGACCACTCACAAGTAGTGAGATAGAACTAGTCATCAAAAACCTCCCAAGAAAGAGGAGCCCAGGAGCAGATGGCTTCACTGGTGAATTCCACCAAACATTCCAGAAATAATTAACACCAATCTTGCTTAAACTCTTCCGTAAAATTGAAGTGGAAGGAACTTTGCTTAACTCATTCTAGGGCACCAACATCACCCTAATACCAAAGCCAAACAAAGACACCACAAGAAATGAAAACTATAGACCAATCTCCCTAATAAAATGCTCAACAAAATACTTGCTAATCATATTCAAAAACACATCAAATGCATTATACAGAAGAACAAGTGGGCTTCATTCCTGGTATGCAAGGATGATTCAATGTAAGAAAACCAATCAATGTTATACTCAACAAAAATAGATTGAAAGAAAGGAAACCACATTTTCAACTCTACTGATGTAGACAAAGCATTTGACAAAATACAGCAACCTTTCCAGAAAAAGCACTAAAAAATGTAGTGATAGAAAGAAACTTCCTAAAAATGATAAATGGGATATATGAAAAATCCACAGCAAACATCATATAAAATGGTGAAATCCTAAAAGCTTTCCCTCTTAGATTGGGAACTAGACAAGGATGCCCACTATCACAGCTCCTATTTAACTTTGTGTTAGAAGTCTTGCTCAAGCACTTAGGCAAGAAAATATATAAAAGGCATTTAAATTGGAAAGGAAAAAGTAAAACTTCACTATTTGCAAATGACATGATCTTATACATAGAAAGCCCTGGGAAATCTACATCAAAGCTTCTAGAATTTATAGATGATTTCATTAAAGTCTCAGATTTTAAGATCAATACATGAAAGTCAGTAGCATTTCTGTACACCAATAATGAGCAATCTGAGGATTAAATCAGGAAAAAAAATCACATTTACAATAACAACTAAAGAATCAAATACCTAGCAATAAATTTAACTAAAGTTGTAAATGACTTATATGCATAAAATTATACAACTCTCTTAAAGGAAATCAAAGAAAACTTAAATAAAAGGGAGAATATTCCCTGTTCATGGATAGGAAGACTAAATATCATTAACATTTCTATCCTATCCAAATTAATCTATAGATTTAACACAGTCCCAATAAAAATCAACACAGCATTTATTACTGAATTTGAAAAACTAACTATGAAATTTATTTGGAAGGGCAAGAGGCCCTAAATAGCCAAAGTCATATTGAAAAAGAAGAATGAAATGAGAGGAATCACACTACCTGACTTTAAAACATACTGCAAAGCTACAGTGGTCAATACTGCATAGTATCGGCACAAGGATAGACATACCGACCATTGGAACAAAATCAAGAGTTCTGATATAGATCCTTGCATATACAGTCATCTAATATTCAACAAGGCCACTAAGCCAACTCAACTGGGATAGTATGGCCTCTTCAACAAATGGTGCTTGGAGAAATGAATATCTATACCCAAAAGAAATGCCATCTCACAACTTATACTAAAATTAACACAAGATGGAATCAAAGATCCACATAAAGGAGCCAAGACCATAAAGATCTTGGAAGATAATGTAGGGAAACAGCTACAGTATATTGTAGTGTGAAATGATTTCATGAACTTCACACCCAAAGCATCAACCAAAGCAATGAAAGAAAAAATAGATAAGTGGGACCTCATCAAAATTAAAAACTTTTGTGCTTCAAAGCAGTTTGTGAAGAAAGTGAAAAGGCAGCCTACCCAATGGGAGAACATATTTGGAAACCATATATCTGATAGGAGTATATTATCTATCATATATTAAAAAATCTTACACCTTGAAAATAAAAAGGCAAATAACCCATTTAAAAACTGGTAAAGTGATTTGAATAGACATTTCTCCAAAGAAGAAATACAAATGGTTAAAAAGCACATGAAAAGATGCTTAGCATCACTAGCTATTAGAGAAATGCAAATCAAAACTAAAATGAGATACCATCTTATACCCATTAGACTGGTGGCTATTAAAAAAACAGAGGACTGCAAGTATTGGAGAGGATGCAGAAGAACAGAAACCTTAATCCACTGCTGATGGAAATGTAGAATGGTGCAGTCATGGTGGAGGACAGTTTGGCAGTTCCTTGAAAAACTAACTATATATCTACCATATGATCCAGCAATTTCACTGCTGAGTATATACGAAGAAGAATTGAAAGCAAGGACATAAACAGATATATGCACAATGTTCACAGTGGCATTATTTAATATTGTCGAATGCTGGAATCAACCCAAATGCCTATCACCTGATGAATGGATAAAAAAATAAGGAATATACATAAATGGAATATTATTCAGCTGTAAGGAGAATACAGTACTAAAGAACCTTGTGGACCTTACGTTGAGTGAAGCAAGCCATGCATTGCTGGACAAATATTACATGACCTCACCGATATAAATTAAGTAAACTGAGCAGATTCACAGAGCTAGTATCTGGAAGATAGGTTTACAGGAAATAGGAAGAAGCAGGTTGTGAGTCAACGCTTATATGGGCAAAATCTATGAAAAGTTGGGGACATGTAGTTGTGCAGTGAAGGGATAAGACAGGGGTTTAGTGATAATATTGGGTTGGGTGGTTCAGGTTTGACAGGAGTTTAGGGTGGAGAGGGTGGGTTGTATGGTCCATGGAATTTGGGAGGAGGGGGAGTGTGGGGGGAGGGAGCAGGTGAACACTGGCTACTGCAGGTACATGGTTGAAATTACAATGTTGGGAATGCTCAATTGGCAATAGATCAAAGAAAGGTTACTGGTTTAGGGTCTTGGATTGGGCCATTTGGTCCAAGTCACATTTTGTGCAGGCTTCTATGCAGCATGTAAGTGATCATTTTGGCATAGTGTCTTGCATCATTGAGTAGAGATCCACATAATGAGCGGGAAAATGTTAGACTCCCATCCTAAGGAGTCCCACTATGTTCTCAAACAGAGGGACGGGTGTCACTTGAGAGCATCAGCAGTTTCTAATAGGAGAGCACAGACCAGTGTGTAAACCCCTCATTGAAAATGCAAGTAACTATGAATCTTGTCCTTCAAGGAGTGAAGCCTGGTAGTTGCCATAGACCCAAAGTGGAGGAAGAGGGAGGAATAAAATACATGGAACAGGGAGCATTTGAGGGTGATGTAAATGTTCTGCATTATCTTACAATGATTGCTACAGGACACGTTAAATTTTATCAGATTTTATAAAAGTATATGGTCTAAAATGTAAACCATAATATGATCCATTGACAATGGTTAAAGCTATGTTTCAATATTTGAGCATTGATTGTAACAAATGTACCATCCACATGTAAAAGATTATTGATGGGGTAAAGGGGAAAAGGGGAAAGATGTTGAGTATATGGGAATCCCCTGTATTCTGTACCTGATTCTACCATGACCTAGAACTTTTTTGGAAAAAAAAAGAAAAAAAAAAAGTCACTGGGACAGGACAACAGTCTTACAGTGATGAAAGGTAAATGTAAAAAAAAAAATAAAGTTTTTTCTTTAAATATTTTTTCATTATTTTTTAATATCCCAATTTTTTGAAATATTATTTTATTTTTACTTTATATTATTTTTTCTGTATTTTACTTCTTATGGATAAAACTATAATTTTTGTTTCATTTTCTTATTAATTGTATGTGGCTATTTTATTGGCTTCATTATTGAAGAGATTTTAGATCACAGAAATGTTATAACTGTGGCAGTAGAAGAACATTGGTGTGGAGTGTCAGTGAGGGGGGATACATGGGAGGAAGCTCACCTGGGTATACATATAAGGCATATAAATGTGTTCAAGTGTTCATGGGGCATTGCCACAATGGGTGGAGATTCACAGAATAACTAAAAGAATATCAAATTCCCATCTGGGGGAGCTCTACCACATTCTCTAATGGAACAACAAGAATGCCTCAAGTACAGGGATTGTGATGGGGTGTGTTTCTCTATTTTACATGTGAAGGATGGTCCATTGAAGGACACTTGATGTTGATGACTATGCTTATGTACCTTTGCTCTTGAAATTGAAACAGCCTAGTGACATAGGGTGTTTAAGAGTTACTTACTGGGAGCCTCCTTGTTGCTCAAAAGTGGTCTCTTTCTAAGCCAAACTCAGCATATAAAAGCCATAACTTCCTCCCAGTGTGTGACATGACTCATGGGAATTAGCCTCCCTGGCACCAAGGGAATGCTACCAAGTACCAACAAGCAATGCATCTGGAAAAAAAAGACCTTGTCCAAAAGAGGGAAAAGCTAAAGTCAATTGGGTTTGTATGGCTAAAAGACTTCAAAGTGAGTTGGGAGGCCTTTCCAGAGGTAGTGATTCTGCACATCTCAACAGGATCTCATTGACAGCCAAAGTAGATAACACCCCAAATAGTGAATCTCCTCAGGAATATGGAGATATCCAGACACTGCAGACAGGGCAGATAGCTCAGGAATTTGGCCCCATGCCGGTGAGCCCTAATCTGGTATTTATACTCCCCAGTGTCACAGAGTTAGACTCGGCAGTGTTTACCTTATGCATGACTCTTCTGTTCTGTTCTATTCAAACCTATAATTAGCACTAGAGTTGGTAGGTGTACATCCAAGAGACTTAAATATTTGGGCTTTCCATGTGCCAACTGAGCTCTGAATCTCAATGGAGTTGCAACAACTACTCTCCAGTTCAATGGACTCACCCAGAACAACTTACATGGAGGAGAAGATGGACAAACAACATACCAAGGAACTGAGAGTGCCCACAAATGCAAGCAAGAAAGTCCCATCCATTGGATGTATGGGATCAAAGCCTCCCTCAATAAATGGTGGAGTAGGCATCACCATCCCAGAGTTCTCAGGATTGGGAAGCAAACTATAGACTAAAATAAACCTACTAATATTCTACTATAGACTTATTGTGATTATAGCAATGTAAGAAATACCATTGTTGTGGAGGCAGTGACCCATGGATGTTCTGGGGTTAAGGAGAGACAAAAATAAGTGTAATAGGGGGACATTTTTGATACTTCAGAATCATCCTGGATCACATTAAAACAACAAACAAAGGCCATTATATTTCCAGCCATAACCTACAGAGTCAATATAATTTTCATTGTAGTTTACACTCTGTAAACTACAGAATACTACAGAGTCTGTAATTTACAGAGAGTGTAAACTACAATGTAAACTATAATCCATGCTAGTGGCAATGTTCCAAACTTTGTTTACCAATTGCAATGAATGTACCATACTGATGAAATAGGTTGCTAAAGTGAGAAAATATGGGAGGTGTGGGGAGCAGGCATATGGGAATCCCCTATATATTCTCTGTAACATCTATATACTCAAACTAATTTTTAAAAAATAAAAAAGTGAAAAAAAAGAGTGGAAATAAAAAGAAAAGAAGACCTTCCCTGATCCTCATGTTGATATTATAAAAAGCAAATTAAATGAATGTATAAAAGACCATGTTAAACTGGGCAGTCAATGTCCTACTTGAAATTTATAAGATTGAATAACACCTAATATAAACACTTTGTAATGTTATTTATTGATTTGCAATCAGATCAGTAGGTTGAAGCAAAACCCATGGATTTTGTGGGTGAGGTTTCTGTTGAAGGAGTTAATGTTTTCTTTAGACAGAAATAATTTATCAAAAATAATAAACATCCTTCTGTATGTGAAAAATATACTAAGAATGTCATCTATTAATCAAATATGGTATATATTCAGAACATCTCTACTGTGGGAGATTGGTAGGTTCAGCACTGTGAGTATGTTTAGGAGAAAGATTGTGAAGGGGTGTTTTTATTTTACAGACAATAAGGATGTAGCATGATATGTTCAGTATACAAGAAAATTAAATTATTGGCTATGTTGAAAGTGTAAAGGAATTGACAGAATGCAAACATTCTTTAAACCTTGAATAAATTATGGAATATTTTGAGGAAAATGAAATATTAAAATTAGATCTCATTATGCTTTCAAGTTTTGAAGCTAACATTTGAAATCATGTATCTTTAATTGAAAATCTAAATTCATATGTATAAACATTAAAGGTATTTATTTTAATTTATAATATTTAAGAAATTTATCAGAAAGTATTCCATCTCATAACTAGGGTGCATCTGTACTGAAGTTGTAACCATTTCTTTAATTAAAAGCTATAAGCCTAACAGATATAAGATGGTTACATTCCTCCAGAAATTGCAGGAAGATAGGCAGGTTTAGCTGGCAGAAGGGAAGCTGTGGGATGACAAGGGTAATTGGTGAGGGCAACTAGAGAGGAGGAACACAGTTGCCCAGGAGAGATGGAAGCCAAGGGAGATAAAGCAGGCAAGCCAGGGCCCACTGGCTTATGGAGGGAAGCCAGGGAAGTGATCTGGCTGGAAATCCAGAACTTGGAAAGGTAGAAATGAGCTGTTAGTTGTCCAACTGGCATGAGGGCCTGGGAACAAAGGGAGGCAGCCTTAAGCCATCTGATGTACAACCTGAGGGAAAGAGGGGTGGGGAAAGGCAGCCAGGGAGCTGTCAAGTGCCCAACTAATCCAGGAGAGAAAGGAGCCAGAAAGTGATCCAGCCAGTTGTCAGGCACCCAGCCACTCCCTGGGGGAAGAGGGAGCTGCAGGTCAACCAGCCTGGTGAAAGGGAAGTTAGACTGAGATTGTTATTTAGAGGATATTTTTATTTTATTCTATTTTTTATTTTTTTTTGTCATCTGCCTACCTTACCTGAAGAGGATGGGCCACAAGGTGATTAACTGGTGAGCACCAGCAGCCTGAGAAGTTTCCTAGTGTCTTGACTGTCTCTTCTTTTTTCTCCTTATTTGCTTTTCTTTCTTTCATTTCCCCTCTTCATTTGCTTTTCTTTTGTGCCACCTTCTCTTGTTTGTTCTACATTTGTGTTCTTCTCTTCTCATCTCTCTGGTCTTTTACATTATTTTAATTTTCCTGTTTCTTTTGTTCTTCTACTTTTTTATTCTTATTCATTTCATTTTTGTGATTTTTCTCTTTTAATACTTATTTTTTAATGGTTCTCTCATGATTCTTTTTCCATCTTTTTCTTCTTCCTATTATTTTTCTCTTCTTTCTTTGTTTTTTTGTGGTCTTAATATTTTTTCAGAGGAACACAGACAAATACAAGTATATAAAGTATGTGAAACCAAGTTTCAAAGAGGGCATTTAACACACAAAATGAAATAAAACCCTAGTCTAGAAATAGAAGATAATCAATTTAATAAGCACATCAACATAAACAGATGCCTAGACACCAGCAAAAAATTACAAGCCATACTAAGAAAGAATATTATAAGAGGGTACTTTGAAAAATGATATGCTAACAAGATGGATCATGTAGATGCAACAGATATATTTGTAGAAATACACAAGCAACCTACAAGGATGAAAGAAGAAATAGAAGAGCTCAATAGAAAAGTCATTGCCACGTGTTGGAGCAAGACAGCTGCTGATGTTTGCCAGGGTTCAGGCTTCTTGGGTTCCTCTCTTCCCAGGGCTGCATTTCTCTCTGGGCTTAGCGCCTCTGTTTCCTCCACAAGTTCAGCTGTAGACTACCAGGCGAACAGCTCACTTCTCTTCTCCTGGGGCCTTCTCTCCAACATCAAAACTCCAATATCAAAACTCCAACTTCTGGACTGCAACTCAAAAACTGCTCCCTCTGTCCTTTGCCTTGCCTTTTACATTTGATTCCCCCACCCACCAAGGGGTGGAGCTTAATGCCCTACTGATGTGGCCCAGTCAATGCCCTAATCATAACTTAATCATGCCTAGATTAACAGATCAGTTTACAAGGAAGATCCAATTATATTTTTGGAATTCATAATTACATCAAATTGCCAACTGGCTACATAAAACCCCACTGCTAACTTTATACTCAGTGGAAAAATGCTAAAAGCTTTCCCTATAAGATCTGGAACAAGACAAGGATGCCCACTGTCATTGCTGTTATGTAACACTGTGTTGGAAGTAGTTGCTCAAGCACTTAGGCAAGAAAAAGTTTAAAAAGGCATCCAAATTGGAAAGAAAGATGTAAAAATTCCACTCTTTGCAGATGGCATGATCCTATACATAGAAAGCCCTGAAAAATCTTCAACAAAGCTTCTAGAGCTGATAAATGAGTTCAGTAAAGTGACAGGATAAAAGATCAACATGCAAAAATCAGTAGCATTTATGTACATCAATAATGAGGAATCTGAGGAGGAAATCAAGGAAAACATACCTGTTACAATAGCAAATAAAAAATGAAATAACTAGGAATAAATTTAAGTAAGGATGGAAAGGGCATGTACACAGAAAATTACAAAACACTGTAAAATTAATCAATCTAAACAGACCTAAATAAACAGAAGAATGTTTCCTGATCATGGATTGGAAGACTAAATATAATAAGATGTTTATCCTACCCAAATTGTTTACATATTTAATGGAATCCCCATAAAATTTTAAAAAAGTGTTTTTTTACTCAATTGGAAAAGTTAATTACAAAATTTATTTGGAAGTGCAAGGGGTCCTGAATAACCGAAATATTTTGAAAAAGAAAAAGGAAATTGGAGGAATCACACTGCCTGATTTTAAAGCATATTACAAAACTACAGTGGTCAAAGTTGCATGGTTTTGGAATAAGGATAGATATACTGACCAATAGAACCAAAATGAGAAGTCTGAGTTAGACCCACAGATATGTGGCCAACTGATATTTGACGAGGCCACCAAGCCCACCCAACTGCGACAAAATGAGCTCTTCATTAAATGGTGCAGGGAGTACTGTATATCCACATCCAAAAGAATGAGAGAGGATCACCATCTCACATCCTATACAAAAGTTAACTCAAGATGGTTAAAAGACTTAATTAAGTATAAAAGCCAAGACCATAAAGCTACTAGTGGATAATGTAGGGGACTATTTTTGAGATCTTGTAGTAGGAAATGGTTTCATGAACTTTACACCCACAGTAGGAGCAAGGAAAGAACAAATAGATAAGTGGGAACTCCTCAAAGTTAAAATCTTTTGGGTGTCAAAGGAGATTGTCAATAAAGTGAAAAGGCAGTATACTCAATGGGAGAAAATATTTGTTAACCCTATATTTGATAAGGGTCTAATATCCAACATATATAAAGAAATCTTACATCTCAAAAGATAAACAGAAACCACCCATTTAAAAAGTGGACATGATATTTGAATAGATACTTTTCCAAAGAGGAAACATTAATGGTTAAAAAGCACATGAAAATATGCTCATTATGACTAGCTATGAGGGAAATGAAAATAAAAAATCTGCAATGAGATATAATCTTACCCTTATTGGACTGGCTGCTATTAAAAAAACAGAAAACTAGAAGTGTTGGAGAGGATGTAGAGTAATGGCAACATTCATCCACTGCTGTTGGGTATGTAGAATGCTGTAGTCATTGTGGAGATTTGGATGTTCCCCAGGAAGCTAAATAAATACAGAATTGACAGATGATTCAGCAATACCAATGCTGGGTATAAATCCAGAAGAATTGAAAGCAGGGACATGAACAGATATATGCATACTAAAGTTCATAGCAGAATTATTTCACTTTTGCCAAAAGTTGGAAGCAACACACGTGTCCATCAACAGATGAATAGATAAGCAAATGTGTTATATTCCTACACTGGAATATTATGCAGCTGTAAGAAGGAATGAAGTTTGGACACATGTGACAACACAGATGAAACTTGAAGACTTTATTTTGAGTGAAGTAAGCCAGTTACTAAATGACACATATTGCATGACTTCACTGATTTGACCTAAGGATCTTGATCAGACTCAAAGAGAGAGAGTCTGGAAGATAGTTTACCAGGTGGAAGAAAGGGAGAAAGAGTGGTGAGCTGATGCTCAATCTTTACAGAACCTATGATAAGGTGGAACGGGGTGGTTCAGCAGTGGATGCCATGATGTTGGTGCATGGATGTGAGTGGGGTTAATGGTGCTGGAGCATGACAGTGAGCAGAGTTTTAGGAGTGGTTTGGAATATCCATGGAGATTGGGGGATGTCTAGAGGAAGAAACAGGTGATCTCTGGGAGATGGAAGACTGTGGTTGAAAATACAATTTTGAGAATGTTTTTTTGGCAAAATTGGCAAGGGAAGGTTACTGTCTTAATGTGCTGGAGGTGAGGGGATGTGTGAGAAAGGGTGCATCTGGGTTATGGTTCTGTGGAATATGAATGTGTTCATTATGCCATGTTATCTCAGTGGGTGGAGATACAAACAATGAATAAGAAAATATTAAACTCCCATCCTTAAGAGTCCTGCTACATTCTCAAATAAAGGTCAAGAATCGCTTGAGTAGTTAGGCAGTGCTTATGTAAGAAAACAGATCATTATGTCAAGTCTTCATTATTAATACAGGGAACAATGAACGCTTTTCTTGAAAAAATTAAACTTAGCCTAACAATAACCATTGTCTCAGAGTTGCTTCCGGAAAACCTCCTTGTTATTCAAATGCAGCCTTTCTCTAAGCCAAACCCAGCAAATAAATACACTACCATCCCCACATAAGGTTACATAAGGTTGCATAAGGTTACACTTATGCAAGTCTCAGGCCATTCTCACTTATTGCTCATGAACAATGCCACAAATAAGGGGTGCTCCTGAAAGCTCTAGAACCATCTGAATACTATAGGCAATGTACACAATCCCTTGAAATCTGCACCCTGTCGGTGGGCCTTACCTTGAAATATATGACAACCTATTTCCCTAATGTAACAGAGCTAGACTCATTTATAATTTCCCTACACATAATTTTTCTACTCTTTTATTTGAGCATATTTTTAGCACTATAACTTTAATATATGGTTCAGAGACTTAATTCTTAGTCTGTTCATATTCGTTTTAACCCTGAATTTCAGAAGGGTTATGGCCAACACCTTATGTATTCATCAGTCAAAGGGGTGCTAATGCAAAATATCAGAAATCAGTTGGTTTTTATTAAGGGTATTTATTTGGGGTAGAAGTCCACAGTTACCAGGCCATAAAGCATAAGTTTCTTCCCTTACCAAAGTCCATTGAGACGTGTTTGAGCAAGATATCTGCCAACATTTGTCAGGTTTGTCTTCTTGGGTTCCTCTCTTCCTGGGGCTCTGTTTCTCTCTGGGCTCAACTCCTCTGTTTCCTCCATAAGGTCAGCTATAGACTATGAGGCTCTCCAGGCTTTGCCTCTCTCCACAAGGCCAGCTGTAAACTCTCAGTTGAAAGGCTTATCTCTTTTCCTGGGGCCTTCTTTTTCCTCACGACCAAGCTCTCTTATTACCCTGGGATTCAGCTCAAGACTCTAACATTAGAAGTCCAACTCAAAACTACTCCAACTCTGTCCTTTGCAATGTCCTTTATCTTTGAGACCCCACCCCCCAAGGGGTGGGGCTCAACACCCTACTGATGAGGCCCAGTCAATACCCTAATCATAATTTAATCATGCCCAGGTTAGCAGACCAAAACAAGCATAATCCAATATCTTTTTTATAATTCATAACTACCTCAAACTGCCAAACTGCTATACTCCACCATCTGAATTTCAAAAATACATTACAATATTCAAAAAACCTTAAATCATTAACAATGCAAGTACAAAATCATATCATAATCAGTTTAAAGAAATACAATTTGTCTTTGGGCAAAATCTCATCTGCTGTATACCTCTGAAACTTACAAAACCACTTTAACTGCTTCCAATACACAAATGGAAAGACAAAGGATAAGCATTTTCATTATCATAAGGAGAAATTGGGACGGAAACATGATTCAGGTCCTCCACAGTTCAGTAAACCTGCAGGGCATCCTCCATTTGATTTCAAAGTCTGAGAGGCATTCTTAAGATGATGGTTTCTTCTCCTTGGGGCCACATGGGGACCCATCCTTTCCACAGGCTTGCCCAATGGCCATTTTCTTGGTTCCACCCTCATCAAGCACCTGGGTGTCAATGAAGCTCTAAATCTCACCCTCCAAGGGCATTGGGGTGATTGCCACCCTTTACTCAAACTTTGGGTTAGAGTCATAGGCCCCCTAATACAGTGAGGTGAAGCTAACATTCCCCCTAACCTTTGGCATACAGGCTCAACCTCCTCAGAGCAATGAGTTGACCACCTGGCCTTCTGTAACACATGGGGGACAAGTCCACCCCTCTCAGAACTATGGTGTGCAGACCTCAACTGCCCTAACCCTTGAAGAATGTTCTCCACCCTCTCTGCACCTTGGGGTGGCAAAACTCTCCCAGAACATCAGATGGGAACATCTACTCTCTTCAACTGCTGAGGCAAACTCACCCTCTCTGTACACATGGGTGGGTCTCCTCTCTTGGCCCAAAACAATTTCTTAATTCCAGATCTCAGCTTCCATGGTTTTCTTCTTAAAGCTATTTCTCCTTCAGTCTGTCCTTTCCATGTTCCTTTTAGCCCAAGCTGACAGTGGTTTTGTTCATACAGTGTTCTCAAAAATCTTGTTGGTTTAACATGCAAGAAGCAGGGGTCCAAGCCGTCAGACAGTAAGACTTTCTACAAGTCTTTCCAAGATAACTGCATCTTCAATCCTAATTTATAAGTTTCAGGTTTAGCTAAGTCTTCAAATGGGGCTCTTTCATCTGGGAACTTGATTTCCAGAGGCTTTCAATTTCCAGAATCAATTTCTGTTTTCTTTGTGCCCAAGATACAGTCCTTAGTGTATTTTACTCATCTAGTATTTTGCTATAAGCTGCAAGCAGAAGCTAAGCCACATTCTACGAGTTTACCTTCAAAAGTTCTTCAGCTATATGCTCAACTTTGCCATTTTCAAATTCTGTCTTCCATATAACACCAGGAGTTAATCTTGCTAAGTTCTCTGCAACTTTAAAACATGGATCATCTTTCTTCCAGTTTCCAATGATAGTTTCATCATTTGCTTCCAAGGTATCATAAAAAGTCTCTTTAGCATCCATATTAATATCAACAGTCTCTTCAAACACTGTAGGTCTTTTTTACCAAGTATCTCACAATTCCTCCAAAAAATACCCTTTACCTATTTATAAAACTATTCCAATATTTTGGTAATTGTAAAAGCACTTCCCCACTCCTCAGCACAAATTCTGTATTAGTCAGCCAAGGGGTGCTGACGCAAAATACCAGAAATTGGTTGGTTTTTATAAAGGGTATTTACTTGGGGTATAAGGCCACAGTTACCAGGCCATAAATCTTAAGTTTCTTCCCTCACCAAAGTTCATTGCCATGTGTTGGAGCAAGACAGCTGCTGATGTTTGCCAGGGTTCAGGCTTCTTGGGTTCTCTGTTCCTGGGGCTCTGTTTCTCTCTGGGTTCAGCTCCTCTGATTCCTCTAAAATGTCAGCTGTAGACTATGAGACTCTCTAGGCTTTGCCTCTCTCCAGAAGGCCAGCAGTAGACTCTCAGGTTAGAAGCTCATTTCTTTACCTGGGGCCTTCTCTCTTTCCTCATGACCAAGCTCTCTTAATTCCCAGGGCTCCAGCTCAAGATTCCAACATTAGAAGTCCAACTCAAAACTACTCCAACTCTGTCCTTTGCAATGTCTTTTATCTTTGAGACACCACCCACCAAGAGTTGGGGCTCAACACCCTACTGATGTGGCCCAGTCAATGCTCTAATCATAACTTAATCATGCCCTGATTAGCAAACCAGTTTACAAGCATAATCCAATATCTATTTTTTGAATTCATAACTACATTAAACTTCCAAACTGCTATTCCTACTCTCCAGATCATTGGACTTGCCCAGGACAATAAATAAAATGATGATAATGGACAACCCCGATCTCAAAAAAAGAGGGAACATCTACAAATGTAAGCAAAATGGTTCCTTCCATCTGCCACATATGATCTAAGCCCCCTCGTAATCTGAGACAGAGTTGGCATCACTATCCCAAAATTCTCAAGTTCAAGGAATGAACAAACATAAAAGGTGGAGAATGCAACCATGGACAAAGTAAAATTATTAATATTGTATTAATGGTAAGACATGTAACATTTTTATAAAGATAGTTGTTACCAGAGGTTCCAAGGGGAGGGAAAGGGAATAAATGTGGAACATAGGTCATTTTTAGGGCAATGTAATTAAATGTAAACCACAGTGTAACTGTAGACCTTCTTTAATAGCAATGCTTCAATATTTAGTCATCAAGTGTAACGAAGGTACCGCACACAGTTGTAGGATGCTATAAATAGGGGAAGATGTGGGAGGGGAGTGGGTCTATATGAAAATCCTTGATACTTTTGATGTAACAATTCTGTAATCTAAAACCTCTTTAAAAATAAAATTTAGCATATTAAATAAAAAAGATTTAAATCCTATGCATACTATGTAACTTAGGACTCATTTCCATATGTGAAAAATATGTTTGACAATTTTAGCTCATCAATATATTCAAAAGATTAAATGTGATCAAACAATAAAAAGTATAACACACTTTTCAGCATAAAGGACTTGTTAACAAATCATTTCTTGGTATATTGCTGTTAGTATTGTCTTCTAGGGATATACTCTTTCTGTCAACAGATTAATGTTGCTAAATTCAGTCATTGTGGTCCAGGCTGCACATAAAGACTGCATTTGCAAAGCACTTTATTAAGCCTTCTTTTCATTTCCTCATCCACAGTCTGGAAAGGATTCAACAAATGAATCACCACATTATACATTAATTTTCAAAGGGCATTGTTCTCAGGGGTGTGCAGAGGATCGGCTAAAGTAGACAGCAATGGCTGTGCCATATCACAACACCTCCACTGACAGGATGCTGCCACATGCGGAAAAGGCTCTGTTTACCCTGATTAGAAGTGACCTTGATGATGGTGGAGAAGAAAAGCACATAAGATATGAGGTTGCATATAAAAGAGAGCATCTACAGTATAGATGGTCATCACACTGAAGGAAACATCTGAGTAGGAGAGCTGCAGGAGTGGGTTGAGAGCACAGAATAAATTATGGACAACATTGGAAGCACAGAAGGAGAAACATGGTATTAGACAGTGTATAGGAGGGCAGGGATATAGGTCGCAATGTATAGTCCAGACACCAGTTGGACACAGAAGAGAGGATTCCTTACAGAGTTGTAATGTGAAGTGTGGCGGATTATCACATACTATCATAGGCCATCACTCAGAGAAGGAGGCTGTCCATATTCACAAAAGAAATGAAGAAAAATTGCTGTGGGACACAGCAGGAAAAAAGATATAGTCTTGATATCTGCTAAGGTGTACATGACGATTTGAGGGACTGTATTGGAAGTTAAACAGATGTCCACAAAAGCCAAGTTTCTATGGAAGAAATACATAGGGTAATGGAGTTGAGCCAATTGCTAAGATAGCTAAGATGGCTAAGATGATGTGCTTGCTCCCTGATAAGGTGACCAAGTACATATGGAAGAAGATCACAGGCAGGAATCTTTACTGCTCTGAGTTGGAAAATTCCAGAATCATAGATGACCATTAGATTTATCCTTTCTATCTTCCTAATAGATCTAGAGTAGAAAAAATAGTCAATTGTAGAATCCAGTAATGTCAAATCTCTTGTTTACATGGTCACAAGGTTTTGTGTGTTCTTGTGTATATGTTATAAAGAACCAGCTAATCCCTTGCTGTTCTGTATGTTTGCCAATTAGATCTTCTATTTGTGTTACTCTGCCTTTACATATAAAACTCAGTTTCATTAAAGAAAGAATATTTCATCCAAATCAAAATACAATTTTAACTAATGAACATTTGTTCTTGTAATTGAGTCAAGGAGATTGCTGTGCCCACAGTGTCAGCACAACTAATATCTAACTTTTAATTTGAATTAACTGATATATTTTCACAGTCATGTTTTTTAATGTGACCTATTGGAAATATTTGCACTTAATGAGTTCCTGTCCATTCAATTAGAAGTTTATATAAATATTGTTAGATTTCCTTAATTCAGCTTTCTTTCCCCATGGTAGAATGAATTTTTGGTCTGTAAAATCACAAGACTGCCTTTTATCTTCTGTTAAATATCACTTCCATGGCTCCTGCTGATCATTTGATTAAAGGCTTGGGCTGGTGTGCTAAGTCAAATAGAGCACAGATATTGTGGATTGAATTTTCAAGTGCCTTCATCATAGCGGCTCATATGAATTACTTTTCTGGAGAAGATAACAGAATCCATCAATATCCACCAGCTCTTTATTTAATATCTTTCTGCTTTCCAACTTCTCCCTGGACTCCCAATCAAAACATCTCCGAGAGGGTTTGTATTTGTCAGCAGGAAACATAACCATTATTCTATAATTTACAGTAGTAACCAGGTTCTCCAATTTTTATGATTTTCCTGAAATTTTATTATTTCTGGTTTATATCACCTGCCTTTTATTTATTAATATTAAATGCTTTAATTGCCTTCCACTAAGTAACATCTTGTCACCTGAAAGTTTCATGAACTAAACTTTATATTTTGCCCTGTGTTAATCCATTGTTATAAAATCCATTTTATATGCTACAATGTAGGGAATTAGTCACTAGATATCTCATAACTAAAGGTTAAAAATTTGAATGCATACCCTATTGGTTGTGAAGTGTTGGTGTCTACCATGTTCCTCTCTATGAATACTTGTTCACAAGAATAATGGAAATGTGCGCATTGAATCAGATTCTTAGGCAAGGGGAATAAAAGTGGAGGACGAACTACTCTTTTCTTAAAATTCCTTCCTTTTCAGGCAATATTTCATGCTTTTTTTGCACTGGCTAGAACTTCTAGTAAAATTTTGAATAGAAGCAATGACAGTAGAAATTTTTGTATTGTTCTTTTTCATTGGAGATAAAATATTCAATATCAAACATGATGTTAGCTATAGGTAATAAGGTTGTGTGTGTGTGTGTGTGTGTGTGTGTGTGTGTGTGTGTGTATGTCTTTTATTAGATTGAGGAACATCCTTTCTCTTCCCAGTTTGCTGGACATTTTATTAAGAATAGGGATTCAATTTTTTCAGATGACTTTCTTGTATCTGCTGAGATAATCACATGGTTTTTCTTTTTTGTTTCTTTTTATGGGGAATTACATTTATTGTGTGTGAGATTTTTAATATAAAACCACCCCTGCATTCTTTGGGTAAACCCCACTTGTTCATGGTATACTCTCATTCTTACATATTGTTGATTCAATTTGATAAAATTTTGTTTAGAAAATTTTCTTCTGTGTTTATTAAATATATTAGTCTATAACTTTCTTTTCTTTTCTTTCCTGTTTTTTACAATATTTTGACTATATTAGATTTAGGGCTAAATATAGTCAAAGTTCCCTTAAACTGGGGGACCTATGAAAACTAAATTTTCATGTATTTTATTTTGACACTGTAAGTACCATACTCAATATCACACAACACATTTATTACAAATATATGATTCAAAAAATTCTGACTCTCTATCAATTTTTCCTCCATCAATCTGTACTAACTTCAATTCATCCATGTGTGGGACTTGAATCAAGATGTAGAGAAATGAATGCAGATAGTGTGATTTTAAAAAGTGGATAATGAAGAAGTGGACCATTGGATACCTGAAAATGTAGAAAGTTATATAATATGGAATGTAAATGCAAAAAAAAAAATGTAGTGGACATGGCAAATGTGGAGGACTCTCTTCTGAGGACAAGAAACTTCATTGAAACAGTCAAAATTGCTTACAACTTCTTTCTTTTAACTAAACTATGTTAAGTTTCCTTGTTTGCTTTCATATACTTCTGAAAATAGTGTTTAGGATACATGCCAACATCACCGTTATGTGAAATCTGCCCTGACTCACATGTCTCACTAGACATACACATTTCTATCTTTCTACATGTACAAAGATTTAGTTTTCCTATGCTGCTGTAACCAAGATGAAATGTCAGAATTCAGGCCTATAGCTGTGAATGATTCTCCTCAGAGGGTCTTTAATATCTCTGTTCATCAGAATATAGACCCAGTGTTGTAATATGAGGATAATCAGGGTAAAAAATCACTGACACTACTATCTTTTTCTCCACTGAGGAGTTGGCATTTGGTTGTGCATACATAAAGAGTACTGACCCAAAGAGTAAATGATTACCACAAGGTGTTGTGAATAGGTGGAGAAGATTTTTGGCTGTTCCTTGATAAAGCAGATCCTCAAAATGGCTGTAACATTGTGCATAGAAGACCAAGTTGATGAAGACTATGACTATAATAATGAAGTCTCACACACCTAAAATTTCCATGTGATTGAGTGCAATGTTTTGGCAGGACAAGAATAACAGAAGAGGGAGGTGTATTAGTCAGCTAAAGGGATGCTGACGCAAAACACCAGAAATTTGTTGGTCTTTATACAGAGTATTTATCTGGGGTAGAAGCTTACAGTTACTAGGCCATAAAGCATAATTTCTTCCTTCACCAAAGTCTGTTGCCATGATTGGAGCAAGACAGCTGCCGATATTTGCCAGGGGTCAGGCTTCTTAAGTCTTCTTCCCAATCCTCTGTTTCTCTCCAGGCTCAGCTACTCTGTTTCCTCCACAAGGTCAGCTATAGACTATAAGCCTCTCTAGACTTGGTCTTGCTCCACAAGGCCAGCTGTGAACCATCAGGTGAATGGCTCATCTCTTTATCTCGGAGCCTTCTCTCCTTTCTCACCACCAAGGTCCTCGGTGTGCTTACTCCCCTGGGCTCCAGCATTAACACTCAGCATCAGGATTCCAACATCAAAACTCTGTAACTCTATCCTTTGTTATGCCTTTTATCTTTGAGACATGCCCACCAAGGTGTGGAGCTCAATGCCCTACTGATGTGGCCCAATCAAGGCCCTAATTATAACTTAATCATGCCCAGATGAACAAACCAGTTTACAAGCATAACCCAATTTCTATTTTTAGAATTCATACTTAAATCAAACTGCCACAGGAGGTAATGCATGAAGTCTGTTATTTCATTTCTACCAGAAAATAATAGGCTAAACATCATGGAAATATATATTGCCACAAGCAAATGGCCACAGACATGAAAAGTATGATCATCAATTAGAAATGGGATTTACAAATTGCAATGAAACAGTATCATACCATGGTAGCCAAAGGAATGTGCCTACAATAGTAAAGAGAAAGAGGAGGAAGAACTAACAGGCACAGCCAATGCAAGGGACCACTTTACTTTCTCTGAGAACATTCTTCAGTGTATGGGGAGCAATAGTGGAAGAATAACATACTTACAGAAGAGAGAAGCTTCAGAGCAAGAAATAGATGGGAGCAGGCAATGGGAGTCTGCAATAATGATCCCAACCTTGCCAATGTTCCATGGAAAAGACCCCTAAGCCCTTTGAAATCCTCTTACTGTGAACTCATTTACCAAGGTGAATAGATTTGCCATACTATCTTTCAGTACTTCCTCATGACCTATTCTGTCTTTTGACAATAATCTTGTTACTACCAATACAAATTGTACTATACATTTATTGTTTATGTATGTTCATGTATAAATGATATAAAAATAATAATAATAGGGTGGGTTGTGGGAAAACACATTGGTTAGCAGTAACATTTTGAGGATGCTCTTTAATCATTAGTTAAAAATGTTTCACAACAATGGAAGGTATTGGTCGTAAGGTGAGGTATCAGAGTCCTGTATGATGTCATGTATGTTTGTTTTGCAAGTTTACAACTATTACTATACACTTATTGTTTATGTATGTTTATGTATGAGTGATATACTTCAATAAATTTTAAAAAATTTTAAAAAAATCAATTAGTGTAATACACCACATTGATAAATTGAAGAAGAAAAACCACATGATCCTCTTAATTGATGCAGAAAAGGCATTTGACAAAGTACAGTGCACATTCTTGTTGAAACCACTCCAAAAGATAGGAATGGAAGGAAGCTTTCTCAATATTATAAAGTACATATATGAAAAACCTACAGCTAGCATTGTACTAAATGGTGAAAGACCAAAAGCTTTCCTGCTGAGATCAGGAATAAGACAAGGATGTACACTGTCACCACTGTTATTCAATATTGTGCTAGATATTCTAGCTAGAACAATTAGGCAAGATAAAGATTTAAAAGGCACCCATACAGTAAAGGAAGAAGTAAAACTTTCACTATTCACTGATGATATCACCCTATATATATAATCTCCTGAAAAATCCACAAAAAAAAAACACTTCTAGAACAAATAGACAAGTTCAGCAAAATGGTGCAATACAAGGGTAATATGCAAATATCAGTAGTGTTTCTATACACTACTGATGTGTAATCTGAGGCGGAAACCAGAAAATAATTCAATTTACAATAACAACTAAAACAATCAAATATTTAGGAATTAACTTAACTGAAGACATTAAAGACCTATATAAAGAAAACTACAAAATATTGCTGAAACTGAAGAATTACTCAATAAATGGAATTACATTCCATGTTCTTGTATGAGAAGAATAAATAATGTTAAGATTTCAATTCTACCTAAACTGACTTTCAGATTCAATACAATCCAATAAATATCTTAACAGCCTTTTTTTGCAGAAGTGGAAAAACCAATGATCAATTTTATTTAGAAGGGTAAGGGGCCTGGAATAGCCAAAATGTTTTTAAAAAGAAGAACAAAGTTGGAGGACTCTCACTTCCAGACTTTAAAGCATATTACTTAGCTACAGTGATAAAAAAAACAGCATGATACTGACATAAAGACAGACACATTGAACAAGGTACAGAATCGAGAACTCAGAAATAAACTGTCACTTCTATAGTCAAATGATTTTTGACAAGGTGGTCAAGCCCTCCCAGCTGGGCCAGAACTGTCTATTCAACAAATAGTGCTGGGAGAATTGAACAAAAAAAGAGAAAGAAGATCCTTATCTCACACCTTATAAAAAATTAACTCAGAATGGATCAAGGACCTGAATACAACAGCAACAACCATAAAACTCAAAGAAGAAAATGCAGAAAAACATCTTCAACATATTGTGATAGGTGGTAGTTTATTAAACCTTACATTCAAAGCAAAAACAGCAAGAGAAAAAAATAGATAAATGAGACCTCCTCAAAATTAAACTCTTTTGCACTTCAAAAGACTTTGTCAAAATGGATAAAGGCAGCTGACTCAATGGGAGAAAATATTTTGCAATCACACATCCAATAAGGGTTTAATATCCATGATATACGAAGAAATCATATAACCCAACAACAAAAAGACAAACTACCCAATAAAAAAGAAATGAGCAAAAGAGTTGAAAAGACAATTTTTCAAAGAAGAAATACAAATCGCAATGAAACACATGAAAAAAATAGTCAGCATTACTAGTGATTAGGGAAATGCCAATCAAAACTACAATGTGATATCATTTCACACCTATTAGATTGAATGGTGTTAAAAAGTTGGAAACCTGGAAATGTTGGAGAGGATTTGGAGAAATAAGAATGCTTATTCACCCTTGGTGGGAATGTAGAATTGTAAAACCATTGTGGAGGACTGTTTGGCATTTCTTAAAGAATTTGAATATAGACTTACCATGTGTCCTGGCAATTCCATTACTAGGTATATATCCAGAAGAATTGAGAGCAGAGACATGAAGAGACATCTGCACACCAATGTTTACAACATTATTCACAATTGCCAAAAGTTGAAAACAACCCAGGTGTCCATCACCTGTTGATTGGATAAACAAATTGTATACATAAATGATGTAAATTTATGCAGTGGTAAGAAGAAATGAAGTTGTGAATCATATGACAACATGGATGAACCTGGAGGACATTATGCTGAGTGAAGAATGCCAAACACAAAAGGGCAATTACTGTATGATTGCACTATCATGAACTAAATATATTGTGTAAACACATGGAGTTAATAATTAGAATATAGGTCACCATAAAATAGAAGAAGGGTAGAGAATGAAAAACTGATGGCTAAATAGCAAAGAATTGTTAAAAAGGTTGTTTGTAAATCTTTAGAAGTGAACATAAATGGTTAAAGTATATACTGTTGTTTGTAACTAGCAGTGCTAATGTATGGGTATGACAGTGGTTGGAAGAGAAACTTTAAAGTCATGTATAGTACTAGAAGGTAAACTTAGAATTGTAATATAGACAGTATATGTACCATTTACTTATGTAAAATATATATACGGGTGATATTGCATATGTAGGACTGTTTTTTACAAAATATAAATACAAATATACTAGACAGAAGGAAAAAGAATAGCAGTTATGTACAGCAGGGGAAGACTAGAAAGACTGAGAGGTGATGAGTTTTGTTTGTTTGTTGTTTTTTATAATTATTGTATTAATGAAAGCTCTCTAAGAATGATTGAAGTGATGAATGCACAAATATGTGATTATACCAAATATCGTTGATTGTAGACTTTGGATAGATTTATGTCTTATTAATATGTATCAATAACATTGATTTGTTAAAAAAAACATCTGGTGGCAGATGATAGTTTCTTAAACTTTACACCTAAAGCACAGGCAAGAAAAGAAAAAATAGATAAATGTGACTTCCTCAAAAGTAAACACTTTTTTCTTCAAAAGATTTTGTCAAGAAAATAAAAAGGAAGCTTAGTCAAAGGGAAAATGTATTTGGAAATCACATATCTGATAAGGGTATGATATCTATGTAATATTAACAGATCATACAACTCAAGGCTGAAAAGACAAGCAAACTAATTAATATATGGGCAGAAGACTTGTATAGACATGTTTCAAAGAGGAAATACAAATGACCGAAAAGTATACAAAAAAATGTTCAATATCACTAGCTATTAGGGAAATGCAGATCAAAACTACAATGTGATACAATTTCACATCTTAAAGAATGGCCATTATTTAAAAGACAGACTTCCAGGAAATGGCAAATTAGAAAGATATGGGACTCTCTCTCTCTCTCTGGAAAATAGCTAAAGGAAAGGCAGAAATGGCCTAGAAAAAAATCTTCTGGGGTTTAGGACACAAGGGAAAAGCTGGATACTGCTTAGAGGAGAGAGTGGCAAAGGAAAAGAATCATAATGGCAAAACTGTGAGTTAAAAGCTGCTGCTGCAAATGCCGACACCCTCTCCCACACTATAGACACTTTTGAATTCTCAGGCCTTGGTACTGGCAGCTACAGACAAAGAGGGCCACTAGGATCTACCTTGCCAGGAAAGGGGAGAGAGAAGGAAACAGCCTAAGCCTGACTCACTATTTTGGTCTGCTGTGTACAAGGAGCCATTCCAGGCTGGGATGGGGGTGGGGGTCTACACCATTTTTTGCCTGGGGAGCCAGCAAGGGACTAAAGAGATCTGACCCGTCCAATCTCCTGAGTGGAACTTGTTGTTGAAGATGCAGAGAGGAAAGGAATTACTTCCTTTCCAGGAAAAGGGAGTGGGCTGCCAGCAAAGGTTGGAGAACTGCCTCAGAAGAAATTTGAATTATGGGGCTGTTTGCCTCCAGGCAGGAACCTCTGCCACTTTGATCTTGTCCCTGTTGCAGAAAACACACTCCTACCAGGCACTGAACTGAGAGGGCTGCCAAAGAGTGTCATCTGCTGGCAGAACAAAGAAGTCCATATGAGGAAATAAAAAGTCAATAAGTAAGAAATGCTTTTCCTGGCCTTTCAGCCTCCCTTTTCAAGGCCCTAAAAAGTGGGTCTGCAGCCTATTGTTGAGTCTAGGGCCTAGATTTGAGCAACCATCAGGGACAACCCTGAAGACCCAGAACATTATGACCAAGAAATAAAGAACAGTAGTAACAGTAAGTCTCCTGCCACCAAAACTTTATGAAAGAGAAAAAAATTGCACATCTGAGTAAACTCACCACCCTAATAAGATGTCTAGACAGCAGCAAAAAATTACAAGCCATACTAAGGAAATGGAAGAAATAGTCCAAGAAAAATGAATATATGAAAGCCTCAGAAGAGACATAGGATTTGTGACAACTAATCAACAAGATGCACACAAATTTCAAAAATCAAATTAATGAGTTGAAAGACAATATGGCTAAAGAGATAAAGGGCATCAAGAAGACACTGAGCAAGCACAAAGAAGAATTTGAAAACCTGTATTAAAAAGTACCAGAGCTCTCAGGGATGAAAAACATGATAGATCAGATATAAAAAACACATAAGAGACATACAACAGCAGACTCGAAATGAGAGAAGAAAGAATAAGTGATTCAGAAGACAGAACAGCTGAAATTGAAGAGAGAAAATAGCAAAGAGAGAAAAGAATGGAAAAAATAGAGCAGGGGTACAGGGAATTGAATGATAACATGAAACACAACAACATATCTGTCTTGGGAGTTCCAGAATGATAAGAGAAGAGAAAAGGGACAGAAAGAGTATTTGAGAAAATAATACCTGAAAATTTCCCAACTCTTACAAAAGAAATGAACTTACATGACCAAGAAATGCATGATACCCTAATCAGAATAAATGCGAAAAGACCTATTCCCAGACACATATTAGAATATCAAACAGCAAGGATAAAGAGAAAATTCTGAGAGCAACAAGGGAAACACAAACCATCACATATAACGAATGCCCAGTAAGACTTAGTATGGATGACAAGAAGACAAGTGGTATGATAAAATTAGGATGGTAAAAGAGTAAAACTGCCAGTCAAGATTTCTTTATCCAGCAAAATTTTCCTTCAAATATGCAGATGAGTTTAAAACATTCACAAACAAGCAGAAACTAAGAAAGTTTGTAAAAATGAATCCACCTTTGCAGGAAATATTAAAAGAAGCCTTACAACCTGAAAGTAAAAGACAGGAGAGAGAGGCTTAGAATAGAGTATTAAAGAAAGAATAGCAGAAAGGGTAACGAGCTGAGTGAAAAAGACAGATAAAAACAAGGTATAACATATGAAAACCCAAGAAAAAAATGGTGAAAGTAAATAATGCATTTACAATTATATCATTGAATGGAATGGATTAAACTCCTCAATCAAAAGATATAGGCAGACAGAGTGGATTAAAAAAAATGAGCCATCCATTTGCTCTTTAAAAGATTCTCACCATAGACCCAGGGATACAAACCAATTGAAAGTGAAAGGTTGGAAAAAGATACTTCACACAAATAGTAAGCAAAAAAAGAGCAGGAGTAGCTATATTAATATTAGACAAAACAGACTTTAAATGCAAAAAAGTTAAAAGATACAGAAGGCCTTTATATATTAATAAAAGGGACAATCCAACAGGAAGAAATAACAGTCATTCATATCTATGCTTCTAATCAGGGTGCCCAAAATTACATGAAGCAAACTGGCAAAACTGAAGGGAGAAATAGACATCTCTACAATAATATTTGGAGGCTTCAACTCACCACTCACATCATTAGATAGAACAACTAGACAGATGATAAACAAGGAAATAAAGAACTTGAACAATATGATAAATAAGCAAGACCTATCACTCATGTACAGAACATTGCACCCAAACTCAGCAGGTTATATATTCTTCTCAAGCGCTTATGGATCTTTCTCCAGAATAAATCACACGTTAGGTCACAATGCAGCTCTCAATAAATATAAAAAAAGTGAAATTATACAAAGCACCTTCTGAGATCCTAAAGGAAGGAAACTGGAAATCAATATTAGACAGGAAAGAGGTAAATTTGCAAATGTATATAGGCTAAACAACATGCTCTTAAATAATCAGTGGGTCAAAGAAGAATTTACAAGTGAGATCAGTAAATTTATTGAGAGGAGTGGAAAGGAGAACACAGCTTATTAAAACATACAGGATATAGCTAAGGCAATATTCAGAGGGAAATTTATAAATGCTTATATTATAAAAGAAGAAAGAGCTAAAACCAAAGATTTAAGTGAACAACTGGAGAAACTGGAAAAAGAATAATAACAAACCATTCCCAAAGCAAGCAGAAGGAAAGAAATAATAAAAGATAAAGCAGAAATAAAAGAAATTGAGAAAAAAATAGAGAAAAATCAACAAAACAAAAAACTGGTTCTTTGAGAAGATCAATAAAATTGACAAATCCTTAGCTAGACTAACAAAAAAAAGAGAGAAGAGACAAATAAATGAAGTCAGAAAGGTAAGGATAAATTTATGGCTGACATCACAGGATTAAAAGGGATCATAAAAGGGTATTACAAGAAACTGTATACCCACAAACTAGACAACCTAAATGAAAGGGACAAATTCCTAGAAATGCACAAACAACTTATACTGCTACTACAAGAAATACAAGAATTTAATAAACCAATCACATTTAAAATGATTGAAACCGTCATCAAAAATCTCCCAACAAAGAAATGTCCAGGATCAGATGGCTTCACAGGAAAATTCTACGAAGCATTTTGAGAAGAATTAACAGCAATCCTGTTTAAAATCTTTCAAATAATTGAAGAGGAGGAAAAATTACCCAATACACTTTATTAAGCCAACATAACTCTAATACCAAAGCCAGATAAAGACACTACAAAGAAAGAAAATTACAGTCCAATCTCTCTAAAGAACATAGATGCAAAATTCCTCAACAAAACACTTACAATACAACAGCATATCAAAAACTTACACATTATGACCAAGTAGGATTTATTCCTGGTATGCAAGGGTGGTTTCACTTAAGAAAATCATTCACTATAATACACCACATTAACAAATAGTAGGGAAAAAACACGATCATCTCAATTGATGCAGAAAAGGTATTCAACAAAATCCAGCATCCTTTCTTTTTAAAAACATTTCGAAAGAGAAAAATAGAAGGAAAATTCCTCAATATGATAAAAGCCATGTATGAAAACCCATAGCTGACATTGTACTTAATGGGGAACTGTTGAAAACTTTCCTTCTATGTTTGAGAATAAGACAAAGAAGCCCACTCTCATCATTGTTATTCAACATTGTGCTAGAGAAATTAGACAAGGACAAAAAGGCATTCATATAGGAAAAAAGGAAATAAAACTCTCACCATTTGTGAATGACATGACCCTATATTTAGAAAACTCTGAAATGACAGAGCTCCTTGAGCTAATGAACTAGTTCAACAAAGTGTCAAGATACAAGATCAATATGCAAAAATTAGTAATGATTCTGTACATTATTATTGAACAATCTGAGAAGGAAATCAGGGAAAAAATTCCATTTACAATAGGAACAAACAGATTCAAATGCCCAGTAATTAATTTAACCAAAGAAGTACAGGACCTATATGTAGAAAACTACAAAACAATGCTAAAAGAAATAAATGAAGACCTAAACTAATGGAAAGACATTCTATGTTCATGGATTGGAAAACTAAATATTGTGAAAATGTCAATTCTACCCACACTGATTTATGGATTCAATACAATACCAATCAAAATTCCAATAGTCTATATTATAGAAATGGAAAAGGAAATTACCAAATATATCTGGAAGGAAAGTCCACCCTAAAAGCCAAAACCATTCTTAAAAACAGGGCGATGTGGGAGGAATTTCACTGCCTGAACTTGAAATATATTACAAAGCTACAGCAGTCAAAACAGCATGGTATTGGGATGGAGATAGGCATGCTGATCAGTGGAATAGAATTGAGAGTCCATAAATAAATAAACCCTCACCTCTATGGCTAACTGGTTTTTGACAAACCTACCAAGTCGTTGATGGGAAAAAACAGTCTCTTCAGCACATGCTGGTGCTGTGAGAAATGGATATTGATAACCCAAACAGTAAAAGAGGACCCCTCTCTCAATCCCTATACAAGAATCAACTCAAAATGGATCAAAGACCTAAATATGATAGCCAGGACCATAAAACTACCAGAAGAAAATATGGAAAAACCTCTTAAAGAATTTAAGATGGTGGTGGTTTATTGGACCTTATACCCAAAGCATGCACAACAAAAGAATAAAAAGATAAATGAGACCTTCTCAAAATTAAACACTTTTGCACCTCACCGTGTTCACCTTTTTGTCAAAAGGATGAAAAAGCAGCCAACTCAATGGGAGCAAGTATTTGAAAATCACATGTCCCATAATTGTTTAATATCCATGATATATAAAGAGATGCTACAACTCAACAGTAAGAAGACAAACAACCTGATAGAAAACGAGCAAAAGATTTGAATAGATATTTGTTCAAAAAAGAAATAACAAATGGCAATAAATAAATAAATAAATATAAATAAAACACATTAAAAAAATGTTCAACATCACTAGCCATTAGGGAAATGCAAATCAAAACTACAATGAGATATCATTTCAAACTTATCAAAATGGCAACAAGTAAAATGACAGAGAACTGCAAGTGAGCAGTGACATGACCAAATATCTGCATACCAATGTTCATAGTGTCATTATTCATGCATGCCAAAAGTTAGAAACAACTCAAGTGTCCATCAACTGATGAATGGATAAACAAACTGTGGTGCATTCACATTATGTAATATTAAGCAAGTATAAGACGAAATGAAGTCATGAAGCATATGACAACATAGATGAACTTGGAAGACATTATTTTGAGTGATGCAAGTCAGACATAAAAAGACAAGTACTGAATGTGCGCTACTAAGAATTAAATATATTGTGTAATTTTATGGAGATACTAACTTGAATATAGGTCACCAGAAAATAGAAAGAAGTTAGAGAATAGAAAGCTGAGGGTTAACATGTGCAGAGTTGGTTAAAAGAATGTGTGTTAATCTTTAGAAATGAATAGAAAAGGTGAAAGCCCAACATAATGTTGGTAACTAAGCATTCAACAAAATCCAGAACTTTTTCTTGATAAAAAAACTTCAAAAATAATAATAATATTGTGTAGGTATGAAAGTGCTTTAAAGGGAAAGACTAAGTTCATGTTTATTACTAAAAAGATAGCTAAAAAAGTGGCAGGGCATTATATAGCATAGTAAAACTGCATGTGAAATATGAATAATGGGTAAAATTCCATATATAAGATCATTTTTCTTGGAAGCTGAACAAATGTATGTTAACACTACAAAATGTTAGTATTAGACAAAAAACATTATGCTTAAAGAAAGAAACCAGACACAAAGTGCCACTATGATTCAATTTATATAAAATGTAAATATAAAGCAAATTTTAAAGGTGAAATTAGATTAGTGTTTTGGTAGGATTTGGGAAGGAATACTAGGGAGTGTGGAGCTTTTCATTTTGGAGTAATGAAATTGCTTTAGAATTTTATTTTATTTTTGATGATGAATGTGCAGCATTATGATTATACTAAAAGCCATTGATTATACACTTTGGATAGATCATATTCTGTGTGAATATATCTCAATAAAGTTTCTTAATAAATGAGTGAAAGGTTGTGCAAGAATAGCCAGAAATGGCAGCTATGAGCGACAGGAGAAACATGGAGAGATTGAGAGGTGAAGGATTTTCTTGTTTGTTTGCCTGTTTTTTGTTAATTATTAACATCATTGAAATAATGGAAATCCTGTAATAATGATTGAAGTGATGAATGCACGCACAAGTATGTGATTATACCAAATACCATTGATTGAACACTATGGATGAATTGTATGCCTTATTAATATTTATCAGTAAAATTGATTTGTTTCAAAGACACAGAAAAGAAGCAGAGAAAGCAGAACATTCCTTCACTGTTGTGTGAATATAGAATGGTGGAATCTCTGTGGAAGACAGTTTGGCAGTACCTCAAGAGGTTGAATATAGAACTGCCATATGATCTAGCAATTCTGTTACTAGGAATGTATTGAGAGGAACTGAAAACAAGGAGATGCAAATTGATATTTGCATACTAATGTTCATAGCAGCATTATTCACAATTGCTAAAATATGAAATGAGACCAAGTGTTCATCAGTGGATGAATGGATAAACAAAATGTGTTATATACATACAAAGGAATACTATTCAACTGTAAGAAGAAATGAAATCAGGATGCATATGACAACATGAATGAATCTATTTAATATTATGTTGCTTGAAATAAGCCAGATGCAAAAACACAAATATTCTATGGTCTCATTGATATGAACTACTATGAATAAACTCACAGAAGTAAACTCTACATTACTAGGAAATTTAATGTGGCTTGAGAATGTGAGCTGATGCTTAATGTATGCAGCATTATTAATAAGGTTAACTATAAAATTTGGAAATGAATAGAGTTGAAAGTAACAAATTATTGTGAGTATAGCTAACACTGCTGATTTATAAATGTGATTGTGGCTGAAAGGGGTAGTCTGTGGATGTAAATGTCAATTGAAAGGAAATTAGCGAATAATCTAGGGAATATACAACAGTGATTTTGGTGGTGGATGAAGCATGGTTAATAGCGCAATATATGAGAATGTTCTTCTTTTTCCTTTTAGAGTCATGAAATTGTTCTAAAATTTACTGAGGTGATGACAGCACAACACTGTGATGAAAATGAGAGCCACTGAGTATACATTTGAATGGATTATACAAACATGAGGCTGTACAACACAAGGAATCCAGTGGCGGAAGATATAAGTGGTTAACAGAAGAAATATGACAACGTTCTCTCATGGATAATACCAAATATATAATATTAATATAAGATGTTAATAAATGTGTGGGTTGGGAGAAATGCACAAAATGTAAGATATGGACTATATTTAGTAGTAATATTTTGACAATTCTCTTTCAAAGACTGTAACAAATATTTCATAACAATGCAAGATGTTTGTGATGGGGAGATGTATGTGAGCCTTGTAAGATGATATGTATGTTTGTTGTAAATTCACAACCTTTACTATACACTTATTGTTTATGTATATTCATGGATGAAAGATATATTTCAATACAATTTAATTTAAAAACTACAACAGTAGAGTATTGCTATAATATAAAAGCACTTAGCAATAAAAAGGAATAAATTATTGATATATGCAAAAACTTAGGTGACTCTCAAAGGCAATATTTTGAGTGCAAAAACCTTTAAACTGTCAAAAGGTCACATACAGTATGATTCAATTTATATGGCCTTCTTGTAATGGCAAAACTATAGTGCTGGAGAAGAGGATACACTTTGCCAGGGGTTTGGGTGGGAGATTACTGTGATTACAAAAGAGCAGCAATGGGGAATATTTGCAAAGTAGTCTACCTCCTAATTGTAGTGGTGGTTATAAGAATCTATACATGCATTTCAACTCTTAGAATATAGAGCCAAAATGTCTTTTTAATGTAATTTAATTTTAGACTGTTAATTAAAAATAAATAAATAGAAAATTGGGGAAAATTGAGCTATATTCATTATCATCTCTCTATGTAATTTTTTCAATAGTAACTTTAATACTTAAATGACACAAATATTATTATTAAAACCAGGGATTAGTGCTTTAACAATCGCTTCTTGAGTAGAAGAATCGAGAAGGAGCAGCCACATGTATGCAAAGATGAAGGGATAAAAATTTTAATAAATTTGACTGATCATTAAATTTTTAAAATATATAAATACAAAGTTATGAATTTTGACAGTCTGGTGTAATAACTGCATTAGGAACTGATCCAGCCTCTTTAGATGGTACTCAGGTAACACTCTCCTAGGAAAGAGTGTTCTTTTTAAATTTTGATTGATTGACTGACTCTCATTAACAGGTTTAATTGACAGGAAGTCCACAAAGAAGGAATCTCTTTTCCAGATATCCAGGTTTCATCTTTCTCATCGCTCTGTGATTTTCTGGGTTCTTGATCTCGAACATATGGACTATGATGGGAAAAAAAAATGCAAAGTGTGATTCTTACTTGACTAAAGTGAATAGGAATGTATAGGTCAATCACCTTCCTTATATGGTTATGACTCAGATCATATATCACATCCACTAAAGTTCATTAGCCTGAAAGTGATAGTATTGTTCCTCTTAGCTACATGGGATGCTGCAAAATGTATCCTCTAGCCTAGAGGTGATGTGTACAGATGATTTTGGATGGAAGGTCCCTACCACCCTTCAAACAGAAAAGGAAAACTAATATTGGTAGATAATTAGTAATTTACCAAACATCAGAGCTGGTGAAGATTTAAAATAAAGCCTGATGATGTGCAAATACTTCAGTGTAAATATATATATTTTAAGGATACTTAATTTTATAATATGATATTTTATATGTAACAATAAAAAAAAGAGGTGACAATATATACAGTGCTTGGCACTACTAGTTGCCTTCCTAAGAGTTGTCTTAAATGCAAACAATGCTTCCAGGCCTTGCTCGAAAGAGTGAGCGAGGGTGGATGCAGCCGTTTAACTTTTTTGAATACAGAGTTAAGTGGAATATTTTAGATCTGATTTTAGGAAGAATTCTTTTTCTCCTGTGATCTACTGTATTTATTTCAAGTAGTTACTGCTTTTTTAACCTTTTCTTTTTTCTATATACTAAACTTTACTTTTAAGGAGGTTTTAGTTACAGAAAAGTTACAACAAAAGTGTAAGGGAATCCCATATACTCTCCTCCACTCACATCTTCCACCATTAATAACATCTTACAATAGTGTGGCACATTTGTTACAACTGATGAATAAATATTGAAGCATTGCTACTAACTAAAGTCTGTAGTTTACATTGTGGCTTACATTTAAATTCAATGCCATAAAAAATGTCCTATGTTCCTAGTGTTCTCTCCACTTTCTCTTACTAACTTATATCAAAGTTACGTTCTTCCATTTATTAGAATAATAATGTCTACATTGGTCCATGCATTCTTTCCTTATGTTTGTACATTCTTCAACCTTGAGGAGTTGGGGATGGTTATGTCTGCTTTCCTTTAGATGGAGATAGGGCTTGGATCTTATGGTTTAGATGGAAAAACTGTTTGCTTGCAGTTGTAGATACTTTCTGTTTTGGGAGATGGGGTTTGTCCATCATCATCATCATATTTATAATATGCTATTTTATATGTAACATTAATGAAAATATGAAGTGACAAATATGCAGTGTCTGGCATTTAGTTGCCTTCCTAAGATTTGTCCCAAATATAAACCAACCAATGCTTCCATGTCTTCCTAGAAGTAGTGGATGAGGGTGGATGCAGCCACTTAACTCAACTTTTTCAAATATTGAGTAAGTGGAATTTTTTGGAGCTAATTTCAGGAAAAATTCTTACAAGAAGCTCAGTTAAGGCCCACTGCCTTCTGCCTTTCCAGGTGTCTTGATCATGAAGTAATGGTTGGCGCTGCACTGCTCATTTCTATATTTGGGCAGTCAGAGCCATGTGCTAGGGTCACTGAAGATAAAATTAAAGAAGCCTGGTTGTCTGGTGACGTTTGGAGCTGGCATTTCATTTCTGCAATGCTTTAGAATGACAAAAATGTCAAGCCTATTTTGCAATAGCAACATTTTGGGAGATTTTCTTTTATTCAAGAGTAACATGATTCCAAATCAACACACTAAACAACCACATTTCAGAAGTGAAGGGGAGAAGATTTGAACACAATTAGGTAGAAACATGCAAGCATTTCCCCATATTTCATAGCATAGCATTCCCCTCTATTGTCCAAACCTTGAAGAGTAGAGGAGATATGCAAAAATAGTGATTAAAACCTATTTCATTAAAGAACCAAAAATACTTGTAAATGGTAAAAAAAATTCCAAATCTAATTATCACAGAGAAAAACAAAGGACAGTAATAAATGCAAAAAGAACATATGGACAAGCTTCTATGGTTAAATGTGAATAGAATATTTTCCCAAAGTCTCACAGTGTATGGTTAAGAGGGCTTGGGGTTAGATTATGAGACATATTTTTCCCAAGATCATTGTTTTGATGGTCATATTTGATTTTATCCAACACTTTATTTAGAAAATTTACAAAGATATAGAATAATTGAAATGATATATTGAACACCTATGTAACTTCCACATTAATTTATTATTGCTAACATATTATTTTACCTACACATATGTAGTTTTAAATTTGTAGATATAGATTCTTTCAATTTTTTAGAAAAGCATGCACATTCTTTTATCAAATGCAATTATCATATGTATATATGGGCATACATATAATTTCTAATGTTTTTAAATATAAAAATTTTTCTAAAAACCCCATTTAAACTTTTGAAAATATATTGCACAAATCCTGACATTTCAACCTTAAACATTGTAGAACAAATCTGAAGAGATCAGGATATTCTCCAACAAAATATTATCATTCTCACATCCAAGGAAGAATCTAAACATAAAACTGTAATAATATACTAAAACACTGTTTACCTGTCTATCATGAAAAAAACAAATTTACAGCAAGTTGCTTGTATAATCATATTTTACCAGAATGCTCTTTTCTTGTTACAGAAAAAATAAAATAATAACATAAATTCATAGTTTACTTTTGTCAGGCAAAGTAATTCCTGGAAAAACTTTTCTTGAATCTTACTCTAAAGCATGAGAAGAAACAAAATTGCCACTCCTGAAAAATTAAGATTATTTTTCAAATTATTATGTTGATCAGATATAAAACTGAGAGGTCATTATTAGGTTGGTAGTGATGGAGTTTATTCAAGAAGAGAAACATATTCCTTCTAGAGTCCTAACTGTTGCTTTTCCAAAGGGGAAAGGGGGCATGATATAAATTAAAGAACAAAATCCAATATGAACTCTATATATAAGTGAGGAGTTCGTTTTTCTTTGCTGATGCATTGTTGTTGGCAGGATCAATTTACTTTCATCTTGATGAAACCTCATATTGGTAATAAAATCTCTGAAATGGAAAAGCAAGAAAACCCTTGGCTAAGCTGTGGATTTTCTAAGCTAAAGGAAACAATTAGACAAACGTAAAGATAGGGCAAGAAAATTCACAGATTACAGAACATAAACAGATATAAATTAGGTATGGGAAAGTGAGTATTTTTTATTAATACTAGATTGATTGGATAAATAAATGCATAGAAATTGTTTGGGTCTTAAAAATTATTCATAAGCACACAGAGGTGTCTAACAGCTTTCCATGTAATTTTCTACTGTATATAAAGCATGTTTCAGACCTTACACCTTGATTTATATTTCCTAGATAATTGGGTCCCTGCGCCCTACTACTCAGAAGTAGGACCTCAGAAAACAGAGGGAGAAATTACACACTAGAAGGGCTTTTATTATTCCTCTAGTTTAACAGTTACTGGTCCATTAGGTTAAGAAAAAAGATGAAAGAAATCCTCTTAGCAATATTTTCTAAAAGAATTTAATAACCTATTTCTAAGAAATTTTAACTAATATTTCCTTTATATTAATATACTAAATAATTTCTATTTTGAATTACTTTAAAATCTAACATTTAACAGTGGTAATTTTGCTTAATGAACTCACTTTCTTTTTCTCTATATAGTGGAAATTTGAAGTAAGTATTTGCTACAGAGAGAAGCTTCACATATGGTATGTTTGCCTTTGACCACATGTAAAGGTGTAAGTCACAGAAAATACAAAAAGTTAATTCCTAATTAATGTCCCTTGTAAGGCTAATGCTAGCCACACACCCCTAGCTCTGGATCTTCCTTAACTGGTTGGCTGTTTGTGAATATGAAAAAAACTGACTTCAACATGTATAGTTCATGTACTCATGTGCTTATATTCATACCATGTATTCCCATAAAGTAGTGGAGATTGTACTGCACAAGGATTTTTCTGTTCCTAGAACCATTTGGTTAAAAAATATATACAGAAACTTTTCCTCAGCAATAATAAAATATTACTTTTATTTTTTTAAATATAAGGACAAATTCTGGGATTTAATTATTATCTTTGCAACCACATGAGAGGTTTGTTAATAAAATGTATTTCCATCCATGTGAACAAATTCTGAAATTTACATGCAAAGACCAAAAGTTTTGCTTAGGAACTTTGAATGTTCAAGGGCAAATTTTACAGAAAATCTATTATCATTTCTTCATTATACACATTGGTCATTACCGTAAAGTAGAATGTAGCTAGATGTTTTTATCAGGAAGTTGTTGATTTATTTTTCATAATCCTTATTTAGAAAAAAAAGTCAATTTTGTAAGTGTGGTAATAATGTTAAATAATTACTTATTATAAAATGTAAAATATTTACTTTGTCAAATTATGAATGTCTTGTAATAAAAAGTGCCTTTAATGTCTCATATTCACAATTATTTTTCAATGTATTAATATATGATATATAATACTTTGCAGAAGATTGAACATTTGGGGACTTGAGAATTAATGCTGCAAGTAATTTTGCTCTAATCTCTTTATTCACCCATTAAACAAACTTTTGCTCATTGAATAATGTTATCTAAACATTTTTGCTTAATATAATAATTTTCTTTTCAAAAGTTCGATTACTTACCGACCATCACTTTAAAGAGCTCATTTTACTTCTCACTGGACAGAGGTGTTTAAGGAAACAAAAGAACACAAAAATAGTAATAGTGTCATTAAGGATAGAATAATAACATCTTCCAAATAATTTCAGCATTTCTTATTTAAAATTTTCCAAGGAAACAATGAAACTTGTCAGAAAATAATGATTCCATTTCTTTGAAGAAACAATTATGTATACTTTGCAATGAGTATGCTACTCATTTTTTTTCTGAGCCAAGAACTCATGAAACAATTTACGAGATAAAAGAAAAGAAGGGTGAGAAATGGTGTAGGGGAACAATAGACTTATTTTGGCATTTTATTTTCTAAAATTATATTCTGCTTGAATTTTCTATCATGTACATGTGCTGTTTATAAAAATAGAATATATTTTTATTTTTAAAGTAACAAAAAATTCAACATACTTTTCAATTTCCTGACCATGAATAAAATTAAATTACTTTTGTAAATAATCATAAATTTAGTAATGATTGGCCTCTTCTGGTGTACTGAAGTGTAATTAAAAAGTTTAAACAGGGTAAATAAAAACAATATGTGCTACCAAATATAAATTTTAATTAAAATGTGCTCAAGTACTTAAATTTTAATGGGAAATGGATTTGAATATATATGGAAACAGGTCTGTTTTTTGTTGGGATCACATTCAGACAGTATTACCAAGTTTTCATTTATATTATGCAGGCTAAATTTAATGTGCATTAAGGTATACCTTTTGAGGATATAACATGTTACTCTTCATTTTTATGATTATGATAATGAAGTTTTAGAAATATTGTTATATTTATTTATTTCCAATGGAAACACTATCAAACCAAATAAAACAGAATTCACTCATTATTTCCCTGAAAGTATAAAATATATTTTCAATTAAAATACACTTTTTTCTCTCTTCAGCTAACTCAGTGTTTAGATAATGCACAAAACTAAAACCATGAGATAATGTAAGACTGAAAAATATAACTGCTAAGCTGATGTGCAGGAGACCACCAGTTCTCACTGAATTGTGAAGTCACAAAAACTCCTGTGGACAAACAACATTTTCACTAAGATGAAATTTAAAATTTCATCTTCTTGTTGAAAAACTAGGTGAATATTCCTTAAATATAAATGCATGGGATATTTTTATCAGCATTTATAGAAATTTGATATTTGTAATTAAAATTGTGCTAACACAATTTTGCATTAACTACAGCTGAATTATTTTCCAAGTGTTGCTCATCACTAGGCTTCTAGGTTGTTTCTGGTAACCTCTATATGTTGGTTTCATTTGCTTCAGAAAGACCAATGTGGAGAGAGGAGATGGATATCTACAATCTCACCACCAAGGCCTTTTTCCTCTTAGGGCTTTCTGATCTCGCTGAGGTCCACTATCCTTTCATTGTGGCTTTGTTTGTCATCTATCAGGTCACCTTGTTGGCAAACAGTGCCATTCTCCTGGCCATTGGGACTGTGAAAAAGCTCCACACACCCATGTATTACTTCTTGGCAAATCTGTCCCTCTTAGACATATTCTGCCTTTCACCTACTGTTCCCAAGATGCTTGAGAACTTCCTAACTGAGAAGTAAAGCACTTCTTTTGTTGGGTGTGCTTTGCAGCTTTATTTTGTCAGGGCACTAGCAGGAACCAAGGTCCTTCCCCTCGCCATCATGGCTTATGACCGGTATGTGGCCATGTTTCCCCCTTTGTTACACCCTCATCATGACCAAGGTACGCTGTGCCCAGCTGTCGGCTGGAACGTGGGCAGCAGGGTTTCTTCATTCCTTTCTTCATACCTTGTTCAGGTTCCACCTGTCTTTCTTAAGTCTCATCAGGTTAACCAGTATTGTGACGTCCGTCCAGTGGTGGCCTCTCCTGTTCTTCCAAGTATGTGGCAGAGATGCTTGTTTTAGTGGTAGGGGGGATCTTATCGATCAATGCTTTTCTGATAACTTATATTTCTTATATCTACATCATAGTCACCGTCCTTAAGTTCCCATCATCCAAAGGGAAGCGCAAAGCTTTCTCCACATGTGCTTCCCTTCTCCTTGTCCTAGGTCTGTTTTATAGCACCATAATATTCACCTACATCCTTCCTTCCTCCAGTCACCACTCCCCAGGCAGAGACAGGTTCATCACTATGCTGTATGCGATTTTCACCCCATTATTAAAACCCAAAATTTCAGTTTTAAAAACACAGAGGTTAAAGAAACAGTCAAAAGTTTTTATGTCATAAACATGATTACAGCAAGCATAATATTGACAAGTTATTTATTTAGCACTCCATGTACATTGAATCCACAGAGAGAATATCTATAGCTAGATAGTACCCAGACTATGCATATATAGGAATTTACACATATGAGCACCCACACACCTATCCTTAGTGTTATATCTATTCATATCACTACATCTCTCTCTGTCCACTTAGAAAATAAAAAATATATATATCATCTAAAATTAGCATTTCTGAGAGCACCTCAGAGAACTGTTATTAACAATAGTATAAGTGGTATAAATAGGCTTGCTTTAAGTAATATTGGATCTGTGGTCACGTTGTCTCCATCCTCACCCATAGCCCTAACCATACCAGTAGCTGTACCTATCAATAAATATATTATCTATATCCTTTATATTTTTATATTATTTATATCTATAATTGCTTTTCTTTATATTTCTACGTCTATATAAATCTATTTTATGATATTCCTCTTACTGCCTTTACCTTAATTGCCTACCTGTTTATTCTCATATGCCTCCTTAAAGTTATCATTTCACTTTTCTTATTCTTTAACTTTGGCTTCCACTTACTTTACATTTCTCCATTTTGTTCTTTTTCCTGTGATGAATATCCATTCTCATTTCCAACTATCCCTCCAAGTAGAGCACTTACATTTCCCTATTTCTAATTTTAGATATCTAATTCATTTGAGTATATCATTATTATTTTGACCTCATAGTCAAAACTGAAAGATCATATTTTGCCACTCACAAACATGCACTATTCTCATTATACATTACTGTATATTTTTATTATTTCTATCAATTTATCTTAGTTACTTAGATTAAAGTTGCCAAATTAGGCTCTTTTTCTTGAAGCGCAGAACTTGCATTCAGTGCAAAAAAAGTCTTCACTTCTGACTGTATATTACTCACCATTTTCCTTTGATTTTCCTGTTATGTCACCTCTAGAAATCAAAGGGCTTCCTCTGGACCACTGTTTATGTTATACATAATTTTAAGTCAATAATAATGAATAATCTTCTCCATAACACCTCAACTCTACACATTCTTATTATTTCCTAAAAAATTGTTCCCAGGCTGGTGATCACCTTTATTTTTATTCTATTCTAAAATGAAATATGCACCTACTCTGCAATCCTCACTATTCACAATCTAGCATTCAATATCTTCTCTCTTCCTATTAACGTATTCTGTCCTTTCTTTATGAACAAATGCAGTGATCCCATCAATAGTGAAGTGTTCTAATAGAATGCAAAAGCCCATTGTTTTTTCTTCATCTGGACTATCATAGATCTTTTAGTTATCTTCCATGCACTATCAAATCGTTTTATTTTCATATGTAGATTTGCCTCAAAATGCAGAAGCTGTAAGAATTTTGAGATGTCAAAATTTGGCATCAAGTATATTTTCCAAAATCGGCAATGTTCCAATATGTATCTTCTAAATCCTTCC
>JAQZBX010001620.1:0-79971 GCA_029593785.1 Cabassous unicinctus
AGATAGATAGATAGATAGATAGATAGATAGATAGATAGATAGATAGATAGAAAAAAAGATATTGACAGAACAAATTGGCAAAATGCTAATAGTTGGTAAATTTGTGTATCAGTGGGGAGGTGGGAGGTATTTTGGTGTCCTATGTTTTGTGTGTTATTTTTGAAACTTTCCTGTAAGTTTGAAATTATTTCAAAATGAAAAGTTTAAAAAACAATAACCACTAGGAAGTGATGACTGTAAACATCAGTATCGAGTAATGCTTCCTTTTGTGGGAAAGGAAGGCTTTAGATTAGACCAGAACTCATAGAGAACTCATGCCCTTTAGGGGCATCTCACTAAGTTTTATTCTTTGCCCTTGCTTATACATTCATTATGGTAGACTGAATAATGGCCTGCAAAGATATCCCCAATGACAGTACTGTTTACCGAACTGTAAAAAAAGGACAAAATTAATGCAAAGTGTTAATAATATGGAAAGTTATGCATGTGATCGGGAGTATATGGGAACTCCGTACTTTCAGTAAACATATGATTTTTCTAACTAAAACAAAAATGGTTTTTAAACAAATCAATTTTATTGATACATATTAATAAAGCATAAATCCATTCAAAGTATACAATCAATGGTATCTGGTGTAATCACATAGTTGTGCATTCATCAGTTCAATCATTTATAGAGCATTTTCATTATTCCAGTAATAATAAAAATAATAATAAAAAACAAAAACCAAACAAAAACAAAACTCATTCCCTCTCAATTTCTCTGTGCTTCCCCTGCCATACATGGCTGCTATTCTGTTTCCTTCTCTCTAGTTTGTTTGTACATTTTTTAAAAACAGTCTTATATATGCAATACCACCCATATTCTTATTTTACATGAGGTTTCACTATGTTAAACAGTCCCATGTTATATTTTTTAACTTTCCTTCCAGTAATATAAATGTCCTTAGACTTTCCCTTTCAACCACTGTCATACCCATATAATAGCTCTGCTAGTCACAAATATCATGATGTGCTCTCAAAATTTCCAGTCATTTCCAAAGATTTACAAACGACCCTTTTAACCAATTCTGCACAGATTAACCATCAGCTTTCGATTTTCTAGGCTCATTCTATTTTCTGGTAGCCTATATTCTAATTATTAATTCAGTGAGATAACATATTTAGTTCATAAATCATACAGTATTTGTCCTGTTGTGTCTGGCTTGCTTCACACAACATATGTCCTCCAGGTTCATCCATGTTGTCATATGCTTCACTTCATTTCTTCTTACCGCTGCATAATATTCCATTGTGTACATACACAATTTGTTTATCCATTCATCATGATGGACACCTGGGTTGTTTCCAACTTTTGGATATCATGAATCACGCTGCTATGACCATCAGTGTGCGGATGTCTATTCATGTCACTGAACTCAGTTCTTCTGGGTATATACCTAGCAATGGTATTGCCGGGTCATATGGCAAGACTATATTCAACTTCTTTAGGAACTGCCAAACAGTTCCCCACAGTGGCTGTACCACTGTGAATAAGCATTCCTATCTCTCCACACATTGCCCAACATTTACAGTTTTCTGACTTAATAGTGCCAGTCTAATAGGTGTGAAATGATATCTCATTGTAGTTTTGATTTGCATATTCCTAATTGCTAGGGATGTTGAACATTTTTCATGTGTTTCTTTGCCAATTGTATTTATTCGTTGGACAATTGTCTTTTCAAGTCTTTTGTCCATTTTTTAATTGGGTAGTTTGTCTTTTTATTGATTAGTTATATGATCTCTTTATATATCATGGGTATTAAACTTTTATTGGATATGTGACTGCCAATTTTCTCCCATTGAATCGGCTGCCTTTTCCCACTTTTGACAAAGTCCTTTGAGGTACAAAAGTGTTGAATTTTGAGGAGGTCCCATTTATCTAATTTTTCTTTTGTTGCTCGTGTTTTGGGTGTAAGGTTTAAGAAATTACTGCCTACCACAAGATCTTGAAGATGTTTTCCTACATTTTCTTCTAGGAGTTTTATGGTTGTTGCATTTATAGTTAGGTCCATGATACATTTTGAGTTAATTTTCGTATAAGGTATGAGGTCGGGATCCTTTCTTTCTTGTGGATATGGCTATCCAGTTTTCCCAGCACCATTTGTTGAACAGACTGTTCCGGCCCAGCTGGGTGGGCCTGATAGCCTTATCAAAAATCACTTTATTGGAGATGTGAGGGTCTATTTCTGAGTTCTCGATTCTGTTCCATTGGTCAATCTGTCTGTCTTTATGTCAGTACCATGCTGCGTTTACCACTGTAGTTGAGTAATATGCTTTACAGTCAGGAAGTGAGAGTCCTCCAACTTTGCTCTTCTTTTTTAAGACATTTTGGGCTACTCGGGGCCACTTACTCTTCCAAATAAATTTGATTATTTGCTTTTCCATTTCTGCAACACAAGGCTGTTGGAGCTTTTATTGGGATGGCATTGAATCTGTAAATCAGTTTATCAGTGGTTCTTAACAAGGGGTGCGTGAGCTTGAATTTAAATTTAAAAAAAACATTATTCTTGCAGGGATGTATTGGTGCAGGTGTGATATATTTATTAAATAATACACAGCAGAGTGTGGATTTAGTAAGGGCTCCGTGCTTTTCCTGACTGGCAAAGTGGTCTGCGGAACAAAAAAGTTTAAGAACCCCTGGTTTAGGTAGAATTGACAATGATATTTAGTCTTCCAATCCATGAACAGAGAATGTTCTTCCATTTATTTAGGTCATCTTCAGTTTCTTTTAGCAATGTTTTGTAGTTTTCTGAAAACAGGTCCTTTACATCCTTGCCTAAGTTTATTCCTAAATATGACTGCTTTAGTTGCTATTATAAATGGAATTTTTTTCCTGACTTTCTCCTCAGATTGCACATCAGTAGTGTATAGAAACGCTACTGATTTTTGCATATTAATCTCATATCCCGTCACTTTGCTGAACTTGTCTTTTAGTTCTAGTAGCTTTTTTGTGGATTTTTCAGGAGATTCTAGATATAGGATCCTATCATCAGCTAATAGTGACAGTTTTACTTCTTCCTTTCCTATTTGGGGGCCTTTCATCTTTTTATCTAGCTTAATTGCTCTAGCTAGAACCTCTAGCATAATACTGAATAATAATGGTAACAGTGGGCATCCTTGCCTTGTTCCGGATCTCAGTGGGACAGCTTTCAGTCTTTCACTTTTGAGTACAATCCTAGCTGCAGGTTTTTCATAAAAGTACTTTACCATATTGAGAAAGCGTCCTTCTATTCCTACCTTTTGGTGTGTTTTTATTTTGACAAATGCCTTTTTGGCACCAGTCGAGAGGATCATGTGATTTTTCTTCTTCAATTTATCAATGTGGTTTATTACACTAATTGATTTTCTTGTGTTGGACCACCCATGCATACCTGGGATAAAACCCACTTGATCATGGTATATAATTCTTTTAATGTGCTTTTGGATTCGGTTCGCAGGTATTTTGTAGAAGAATTTTATATGCATATTCATTAGAGATATTGGTCTCTAATTTTCCTTTTTCATAGTATCTTTGTCTGGTTTTGGTATTAGGGTGATGTTGGCTTCATAGAAAGAGTTTGATAGCGTTCTTTCCTGTTCAATTTTTTGGAAGAGCTTGAGCAAGACTGGTATTAGATCATCTTTGAATGATTGGTAGAAGTCACCTGTGAAGCCATTTGGTGCAGAGCTTTTCATCTGCTGGAGGTTTTTGATGAGTGTTTCAATTTCTTCACTGGTGATTGGTTTGTTAAGGTGTTCTATTTCTTCTAGGGTCAGAGTAGGTGGTTCGTGTGTTTCTAGGAATTCGTCCATCTCGTCTACACTGTCTAGTTTTTTGGCATACAGTTGTTCATAGTATCCTCTTATGATCTCTCTTATTTCTGAGGGGTCAGTGGAAATGTTCCCTCTCATTTCTGATTTTATTTATTTGTGTCTTCCCTCTTTTTTCTTTGTCAGTCTAGCTAAGGGTTTGTCAATTCTGTTGGTATTCTCAAAGAACCAACTTTTGGTTTTGTTGATTTTGTTTTGCTTTGTTTTGTTCTTGATTTCATTTACTGCTGCTCTGATCTTTACTATTTCTTTCCTTCAGCTTGGTTTGGGATTAATTTGCTGTTCTTTTTCTAGTTCCTCTAGGTGTGCAGTTAGACCTTCAATTTTGGCTCTTTCTTCTTTTTTAATGTAAGCATTAAGGGCTATAAATTTCCCTCTCAGCACTGTCTTTGCAGTGTCCCATAGGTTTTGGTATGTAGTGTTCTCATTTTCATTCATCTCAAGATATTGCTGAATTCTCTTCCAATTTCTTCTTTGATCCACTAATTTAAGAGTGTGTTGTTCAATCTCCATATAATTTATGAATTTTCCCTTCTTCCATCCGTTATTGATTTCCAGCTTCATTCCATTATGATCAGAGAAAGTGTTTTGTAAAATTTCAAACTTTTTAAACTTATTGAGACTTGTCTTGTCACCCAACATATGGTCTATCTTGGAGAAAGATCCATGAGCACATGAAAAGAATGTATATCCTGCTGTTTTGGGGAGCAATGATCTATAGATGTCTGTTAGGTATAGTTCATTTAGCATATTATTCAAGCTTTCTGTTTCTTTATTTATTCTCTGTCCAGATTTCTAGCCAATACTGAGAGTGGTGTATTGAAATCTTCAACTACTATTGTAGACACGTCTATTTCTCCCTTCAGCTTTGCCAGTGTGTGCCTCACGTATCTTGGGGCACTCAGGTTAGGTGCATAAATATTTAGTATAGTTATTTCTTCTTGATGAATTGCCCCTTTTGTTAATATATAATGACCTTCTTCATCCCTTATAACAGTTTTGCATTTAAAATCTATTTTGTCTGATAGTAGTATCGCTACTCCAGTTCTTTTCTGGTTACTATTCATAAGGAATATCTTTTTCCAACTTTCACTTTTAACCTGGTTGTGTCCTTACGTCTGAGGCGAGTCTCTTGTAGACAACATATAGATGGCTCATATTTTTTATCCATTCTATCAGTCCATGTTTTGCGATTCTTGAGTTCAAGCCATTAATATTCAATGTTATTTCTGTAAAGGCATTACTTATTTCATCCATTTTGTCCTTTGGCTTTCTGTTGTGATATTGTACTATTGTCTGTCTTTTTACCCTTTAATTTACCCTTCCTAATAATCTTCATTTCTACACTCTTCTCCATGTCTCTCACCCTTGTTTTTTCCTTTCAGGCTGCAGCACTCCCTTTAGAATCTCTTGTAATTCTGGTCTTTTAGAAAATATCTGCAAATCACATATCTGACCAAGGACTCACATCTTCTCTCTCTCTCTATATATATATACACACACACACACACATATATATATTTAAAAGATCATAAAACTTAACAGTAAAAAACAAACAATTTAATTAAAATATGGGCAAAACCCACCACCATTGCTTGCCTAGTTACCATCAGACCCTGGGAGGAGCCGCAGCCAAGGAAGCCAGGCCCAGTCATCATCAGGGCAACCGTGAGCGGAGGCTGAGACCCAGGGGCCACCCCCACACACAGCAATGCAGACACCATGTCGAGCCTCACAGGCAGTCCCTGTGGCCTCACAAAGGAGGCACTTGCAGGTGGGGACAAGAAGGTCATCACAAGGAAGGTTTTGGGAACAGCAAATGGTTCCATGTAAGAAATGGATATGGTTTCATCAATAGGAATGACACCAAGGAAGATGTGTTTGTACACCAGACTGTCATAAAGAAGAATAACCCCAGAAGTACCTTCGCGGCGTAGGAGATGGAGAGACTGTGGAATTCAATGTTGTTGAAGGAGAAACGGGGGCAAAGGCAGTAAACACCATAGACCCTGGTGGAGTTCAGAACCATTATAGTCATTATCCACATTGTAGGGGTCCTCCACGCAATTACTGGCAAAATCACCAGAATAGTGAGAGTGGGGAAAAGATCAGAGAGTGCTCCCCAAGGCCAGGCCTAGCAACACCAGCCCTTCCGCAGGAGACGACTCCCACCTTAATATATGCGGAGACCGTATGGGCATCCACCACAATATTCCAACGTTCCCATGCAAGAAGTGATGGAGGGTGCTGACAGCCAAGGTACAGGAGAGCAATGTAGACCAGTGAGACAGAATATGTATCGAGGTTATAGACCATGATTTCACAGCCTAGAGAGGACGGCAATGAAAATAAGCAAAATCAAAGAGATGAGACCCAAGGTCAGCAGGCACCTCAACATTGGTACCACCCTAACTTCAATTACAGACAGAGACCCCCAGAAAACCCTAAACCACAAGATGGCAAAGAGACAAAAACAGCTGATCCACCAGCTGAGAATCTGTCTGCTCCCAAGGCTGAGTAGGGCAAGACCGAAGAAATGCCGGCTTCCCATCTCTACCATCATCCTATTTAGTCATCCAACAAGAAGAAATGAATGTGAAATTCCCGCAATAAGAAATGAACAAAAGATTGGAACTGAAGACCTTAAATGTCTGCGTTTTACCCATTGACCAGATAACTATAACTATCTGCATTATCCATGCAGCATGGGGTTTTAATTATTTTTACCTAAAGATGTCTGTTTGGTAATGATACACATTTTTTTAAAAAAGCCTAGTTTTTCTCAATACACCTTTAAAGGTTTTTAAATTATTTCATATCTGTTCAAGTTAGAATTTTTAAGAACCACATTTTTAATTTGTAATAAAAGTTTACAACTTGATTTTTTCAAAAAAGTCAACAAACTGCAAGCGCCTATAAATGGGCAAAAGACATGAAAACACAGTTCAAAGATGTAAACAAACACATGATGAGATGTTCAACATCACTAGCCAATGTGATATGCAAATTAAAAACAGTGAGATATCACTACACACTTATCAAAATGGCTAAAATAAAAAATAGTGATAACACCAAATGCTGGCAAGGATGTGAAGAAACTGGATCACTCATACATTGCTGCTAGGAATGTAAAATGATACAGCCATCCTGGAAAACACTTTGGCAGTTTCTTAAAAAACTAAACATGCACTTACCATAGGACCCAGCAATTGCACCTTTGAGAATTTATCCCAGAGAAATGAAAACTTATATTCACAGTTTGTTTCAACATTTACCAACTGAAGGGTCTTTGGGTTGTACACAAATGTACGTAGCAGCTTTATTTATAATAGCCAAAGACTGGAAACCACCCAAAGGTCTTTCAAGAAGTGAATGGTTAAACTTGGTACAGCTATATCATAGAATGTTATGCGGCAATAAAAAGGACCAAACTTTTGATATACAGAGCAAATTGGATGGATCTTACAGGAATCTCGCTGAAAGAAAAAAGCCAATTTCAAATGTAAAAAACAGTATTGTTGAGCTTTCAAAGCCATTCATGAAAAATATGCCATTCATGTAAAGCATTCATGCCAAAATTTGATATTCTTTAAAATTGGGGGAAAAAGTAATATTCTAATGCTAAAGCTTTATGAAAACATTTTTAGAATAGTTCATTTTCCAGGTTTTTCAATATGATGCAATAAGGGACAACCATGCTTTCACAGCATTCGGATGAGAGATGTTGGAAAAGGCATGGGAGACTAACATGGTTCAATAGCAGGGATCAGAAAACCATGGCTCACTGGCCAAATCTGGCCCACTGCCTGTTTTGTTACAGCCAAGGAGGTAAGGATGTTTTGGTTTGTTTGTTTGTTTGTTTGTTTTTACAGTGTTAAAGGAATATACAAAATAATGCAAAGAAAAATATGTAACAGAATTCATTTATACCCACAAAGCCTAAAATATTTATCAAGTTTTTCACAGAAAAACTTTGCCAACCCTCTGTTCTACAACATTCCTCAATAAATTACAGGCCAGCCTGAGAAGGTAGTCAAGGATAGCATTTTTTAAAATCTTACCCTTATATCACCCAATTGCCCTGTCTTGGACAAGTCTTCAACTTTCTGGCCATTCCCCAATCCCGGAGCTCCCTTACTAAGAATGTCATTTCAAGATATTAGACTTGGCAAAGCTTACCTTTGGAAAGTACTCCTTCAGGGAACCCAAAGTCCTGAATGAATTTCTAAAATCATGCCCCCATTCAGAAATACAGTGAGCCTCATCCACAGCAATAAGTGTGATACCTATAAAAAAGAAAACACTTAAGTGGAAAATTAAATTAACAATCAAAAAGAAAGAAGAAACAGCTAAATCAATATCAATTTCGTCAATTAAAATAGATAAATATTATAGAAAAGAGAATAAATTCAAATCAAAGTATTTGGTGCATATAAAAATATAAGCAAAAATAACATCAGATAGCACCAAAAATCACTACTAGTCATAGGGGTATAAGGATAAAGAAGGAAATATATTTATATATTAATTCAAACAACAAATTTATGGGATTTGAACTTTCATTAATATTCCTCTCAGAAATTGCTTACTATTACTTTGTCCTCAAAGCTCTATCACTCATGAGTCATCTGCAATAATAATGCTCTTTAAAAAAATCTGTTCTATTTCTCTTTGGTAATACCTTCAATTTTATTTCATGGATTAGCTATCAAAAGAGAGAGAAAGAGTCAGCACATTTCTACTGAGATTAAGTGCATCATTATCCATGATTGATCGTATATCATAATGCAGAGAGCCCTTCTGAAAAGCCAATATTGGAAGAGAGGATGACATCCACATTTTCTAATGTAAAATAGTAAGGGAAGAACTAAATCTCACCATGTTCAAAGTAGGTAAGAAGGAATATTAGTTTCTTCTTTCTTGCTCTACCCTAACCGCTCCATTCTGCCTCCACTCCCCCTATCCACACAAATTCAAATCAAAATTAAACAATAGCGTGTAATAACGCATTTCACAAAAGGGCTTTATTGTATAGCCATTCATTAAAGTGTATTCGGACATTTCAATAGTGGCAATAAAACTTTTGCCCTCAAATAACAAATTACTACTTAAAATAATGTTTTTTCTTCAATGGGGATGATCATTTCTTGAGATTTACCTGAGTAACAATGCTCTGCCACTATTAATTTTATAAATGTGCTCTGCCAACAGGAGGGGTAACCAATCAGAACAGCAAACAGCTGGGGCCCCTCCCCACTATTAGGAAGGGGCTGGAGGAAAGGACCCCACGCGGGCATCCCACTCTGCAGCACGCCTGTTTCTTAATGAACTCTTTACTCCCTTGTCCAACCTAACCAAATAAATAGATAAATAAATAAAATAAACAAAGCTCTGGGGTCAGACTGCCTGGACACAGAGCCTGACTCCACCACTTACTATTTGTATAACTTTAAACAAGTCACGTAAGCTTTCCAAGTCTGCTTCTTCACAAGTGAAGTGTGGCTAAATACAGCACCTAACACTTTCTAGTTACTCTGAAAGTTAAATTACATAATTCACAGAAAACGCTAAGACACTGCCTGGCACAGAACTCGTGCTTTTTTTTTTTTTTTTAATATTACTACTATTATTAGAGCAACTAAATGCCTACTATGATCCCAAACTTTTTAGGAATAAAATTAATAAAATACAATACATGTCCTTGAGGAGTTCACAATTCTAAAACAGGAGGCAGACATGCAAATGAAAATTACAATTCAGTGAGATTACCAACTACAGCTGAGTTCTAAGAGTGCACAGAGTGGGGGCAGGAAGGGAGGGAGGAAGGGAGAAACATACTAATAGGAAATTCTCTGGTTACTATTGAGTGGCTGGGAAAAAATCAATGTTACCACTATACCATTTGGCTTTAAAAAATAAATCACCCAGAATTTAAAGTTAAATAGTTAAAATAAAGTGGAATTCCTCTATTTTTAAATCCTTCTTTACTTTAAAAGTCATACTACAGGTTTGGCCAACTGCCTTTTAATGGAGCTAAACTTTTTCCTCTTGTAGCAGTTTGAAGCTTTTCTGGACCCCAGAAAATCCTATTCTTAGAGCTAATCCATTCCTGTGCGTGTAAACCTATTGCAGGTGGGAGCTTTTGATTAAATTACTTCAGTTAAGGGCCTTTGATAAGATTGCGTGACCCAGGGTGGGTCTTAATCCTCTTACTGGAGTCCTTTATAAATGGAGGAATTAAAAGTTCCAGATACAGAAAAGAGCTGCAGAGACAGGGAGGAACCCACTTTAGCCAGAAGCAGAAAGCAACCAGGCCAGGAGGAGAGGGGAGAGGGGAGAGGGGAGACGGGAGAGGCGAGCTAATGCCGCCATGTGCCTGATCGCCCACAGCTGCAGCTCAGTGAGAAAAGCTCACCTGATGATGATGACACCTTGATTTGGACACTTTCACGGCCTCAGAACTGTAAGCTTTTAACATAATAAATCCCCTTTATAAAAGCCAACTCATTTCTGGTATATTGCTTTGGCAGCATTTAGCAGACTAAAACAACTCTCAATTAGTTTAGGCAAGATTTACCAACAGTCACTTTAAATGTGCAAGTCCAAGTATCTATCTGTCCAGGTTCACTCTGTACTTCATTAAATCATACCTGTCATTCAAACTCTATTTCCAAATTTGAAAGAAGGTTGGTTTGTTTTAAGGAGTCTCCATTTAAAATTACATTGGCTGTTTTTGTTATAAAACTAAAGAGCATTTCAATAATTTAACATTTACCATAAAAATGATACATCTGATTAGCTAAATGTCAGACTATTGTACAAATAGCATTCTGAGTATATTTATTTTTCTAAGCATTTTCAATTTCCTGCAAACAAAAGCCAAAGGAAAGTATTTCAAAACTAATTTTCATTTAATTTATCCCCATTGTACAACACTGAGAGTCTACCAAAGAGCATTCTTCATCCATCATGTATAGAGAACTTAGCTCTAATAACTGCAGTGTTCATAATTTAATTCATTATAAAAAACAAAAACAGAGAATTATAACTACTGTACCTCATAAAAGGATCTAAGTTAATATTGAAGGTAATTACCCATTTAATTCCATCATAGAAACAAAGCAAATACAAAAATAGAAAAAACAAAAACAAAAAAAACATACTTAGACTATGGACACAAACCCTAGCTTTTCTAATTAAATTATGCCATTTATATGTAAGGTATTTAGGCTTAATACATACTGAAATACTCAAAAGAACTTCATATAACCTGAAAGGAAACATATCAAATTTCTTCCATTAAAGGCAAAATTATAATATGCCAATAAGGGAATTTAACAGCTGATAGATGAACACTTTGATAATATTTAATCAATGTTAATTTCTGCCCTCATTCTTTTGTTGGTGTTTAACACACAATAAAAGACACAAATTTGTTTTCATATATAGTTAGAAAATTTGTTAAATGCTGGCCAGGAGTTATAGGCAAATAACATTAAATGAGCTGTTACAATGTTGAAATCTTAACCTATCTGCAATTATTTTATACACACTGGAAAACTCAGTTTTTTAGTTCAACTGAATGTCTGAAATATGGGCATTTGCAAAGAAACCACAATTGCAACTCTTAGATAGCTGAGTCTAAAAACTAAGAAGAAACAAACAAAAAAATTTTAAGGACCAAAAAAAATAGCATCTCATTTTGTATAATTCTATATTTACATTTCCTAAGAAATAAATTCTTACTGTTTAAAATTTTTTTTAAATTACCTACTCACTGGTGACAACTAATTAAAGGTACTGTGGTTTCCAACCTTTGCTGTACATCTGTGAAAGCTAGCAATGCCAGGGTCCCATGCTGAATCTGTTAAATCAAAATGTTCAAGGTTTGGAGACTGGTAAACTGCATTATTCTAAAAGTTCAAAGGTGAGTCTCATGAGCAGGAAAGGTAGGGAACCATTACACTGATTTAACTTAGATTTAGAATTTGAAAAAAAGTTAAATTCAAATTTTATAGAATCTACTATTCAACAGTCATTCAACATCGCATATAAGTGGCTACTATGTGCCAGACACTGCTCTAGGAAAACAAATTTAAAAAATACTATTTTCCCCTCAAAAAAGTTTACAGCCTAGCAAAAGGAAACAGACCTACAGAGAGGTACTTACAATACAAGTCTATTCTAATGGCAGAAGGACTCATAGGGCACTACTGTGGGAAGAGCCAGGGCAGACACCAACTTGGAAAGGCAGAGATAATCTCCAGATATCATATGATATCAAATGACATATCATTTGAGAGAAACTTTTAAAGAAGCTAGAGGGGAAAAAAACCATTAACATCCATCCACAGGTTGAATTTTAAAAGATAACTCAATTCAAAACATATTTATGAAGATGCTACTTTATGACTTACCAATATTAGCCTCAAGATGCTGGAGTAAGTGCAAATTACCTGAACAGAACTCTGGAGTCATATATACAATTCGATACTTGCCTCTATAAAAACAACGATAACAAAAAGAAGCAAGAAAGGAAACATATTACAAATAAAGTAAGAAAACAATCAACTCAATGAATTACAACCTAAAAATCACAATATCTGATAAAATTTTAAATAACACATTATGCCACTTACTAAAAATTAAATATATGATATATATATATGTGTGCATGTATATTCAAATACATTATTCTTTGGTTTTCTCTCTTTAATGCAATAAATTAAAAAGTGACAATGCCTTGGAAATATTCAGCACTAAGGCGACATGAGACACCAGGTTCTGATTTCCTGCAGTCTAGCCCCAAAAGTAAAGTGCCTAAGTAAAATGATCAAGTCTATAGTGAACTCTTTATGATGTTATCACTCCAGCCACGTAACACCTTCCTTCTCCAAGAACTATAACCCATTATTCCCCCCATCCCAGGTCCCATGATTAAACTCACAGCACCCAAGCTTGTCCTTAATATTCTGGTCTCTTGCCTATAATTTATTGGACCAGAGATACACTGTATCAAAGCCAAGCCAACAAAAGTCTCTGTCCTAGAATCTGGAGGTTAGACCAAGAAACAAGCAGACAAGACGTGAAGTATATGGGGGAAAAAAAAGGAGTTGCAGAGCAGTTGTTTTGTGGCTAGAAAATCAGAGAAAATTTATCTCTTCAGAAAAGAAGAATGAGAAAGACAAAGAGAGGCTATAGATAAAAATTAAGTCCTATTGTATTTTCAGTACTAAATTCCAGTCTCCTCCTGAGGACTGGTTAAGTTCTTGTGGGATCCATGAGACATTTCTGTATCCTTCACATAAAATTCAAAACTTGCTAAACTGGCTTGAGTTAATTTCTATTCTAGGCAGATAGAATTCTAATTAAGACAATGTTTATAATAAAAGGTAAATCTAATGCAAAGGACAGAGAGTATCCTTTCCATTCTACCAAATGAAGATATAGCTCAACTTAAAGAAAATGAAATTTCATTTTCTAGATTAAAAGACTTTACCATATTTAATTCCTTTACTCAACAAGTATTTGAGTGTCTACTATGTGCCAGTCATTGTGTTTTCACTAGGAATTAGTTGTTAACATAACAGATATTCCTTCACATTCATGAAATTAGTATAGTATTCTAATTAACATAGGAAACTGTATAAATAATAAGTTCTGCCATCAGATTGCCAGGTTTAAAATCACTTCTATTTCTTACAAGCTAAATGATATTAGGCAAGTTATTTAACTTAGGTGTGCCTCATTTCTTCAGTGTAAAACAGTGATAATAGTTATAAAGATGGCTAATTTTTTATAGCTCTAGATTCACGGTGACAACAATCAAAATCACAGCAGGCATTCTGGTTGAAAGATAATTTTGAAATGCTTATGGAAATACAAAGGACCTAGAATAGCCAAAACAATGTGAAAAGGAAAGAACAAAATTGGAGGACTTGTACTACCTGATTTCAAGAGTTATTATAAAGTCATAGTAATCAAGACATCATCAAAATAGTCATAAAGATCAATAAAACAGAATAGAGCCAGACACAGATCCACATATAATGTGGTCAATTTATTTTTGACAGTGGTGCTAAGGCAAATCAGTGAAGGAAGGAAAATGTTTTCAACAAATGGAGCTAGAACAATTGGCTATCCATAAGTGAAAAAGAAAAACTGCAATCAATACTTGCACGTTATGCAAAGTTTACTCAAAATGAATCACAGATCTAAATGTAAAACTTAAAATTATAAAACTTCTAGGAGAATACATAAAAGAAAATATTTGTGGCCTTGGATTAGACAAATATTTCTTAGATTCAATATTAAAAGTATGATCCATAAAAGGACAAACTGGATAGTATCAAAATGCAAAACTACTGCCCTTCAATAGAACTGTTAGGAGAATGAAAACAAAAGCCATAGACTGGAAGAAAATATTTGCAAATTGTATCCAGAACTTACAAAGAACTATCAACTCAGTAAGACCTACAACTCAACAACAAAAAGACAACCCAATTAAAAACAGGCAAAGACTTGAATAGACATTTCTCCAAAAAAGACATCTAAATGGCCAATGAGTACATGAAAAGATGCTCAGTAACAATGAGATACCTCTTCACACCCACTAGGATACCTATTATTTAAAAAATAATAGTAAGTGTTGGCAAGCTTGCGGAGAAACTGGAATCCTCGTACACTGTTAGTGAGAAATAGTTTGAAGGTTCCTCAAAAAAGTTAAACACAGAATTACCATATAACCCAGCAATTCCACTTCTAGGTGGAATATACACAAAATAAAACTGGAAACAACCCAAATGTCCATCAAGTGAATGGATAAACAAATTGCAGCATTTTGGAATCCATTCAGCAATAAAAAGGAATGAATTACTGATACATGTAACAAAATGGGTGAATCTCAACATAATTATGCTGCATGATTTAAGCCAGAAAAGAAAAATTAAATACAATTTTAGAAAATGCAAACTAATCTACAGTGGCGGGAAGGTGAGCAGTGGCTGCCTGGTGAGAGAGGCGGGGAAGCCCAGGAAGGGCCGGAGGAATGGACTGTGGTGATGGTTTCATGAGTGTAAACATGCCAAAACTTATCAAACTGTACATTTTAAATTTATAAAATTTATTTTATGTCAAGTACAACACCTCAATTAAGATGATTAAAAAAAGAAAGAAAACATATGTCTACAAAGAGACGTTTATAGGAATGCTCATAGCAGCTTTATTAGTAATAGCCAAAAACTAGATAGCTCGGGCATCTATCAATAAGGGAATGTAAAACAAACTGTGGAATATTCCTACTATGGAATGCCACTTCACTATTTAAAAAAAACAACTACTGATACATGCAACAACATGGAGAAGTCTCAAAAACATTATGCTGAATGAAAAAAAAACCAAAACCTTTAGAGTTTATATTGTATTACTCCATTTACATGAAGTTCTAGAACTAGAACAAAGCTAAACTACAGTGGAAAAAAATGATAACGGTGGTTTACCTCTGGGTAGGAGATGGAAGGATCAACTCGGAAAGGAAATGAGGGAACTTTTAGGGTGACAGGAATATTCTCTATCTTGATAGGGGTTTGGGTTATATATCTGCATGGATTTATCAAAACTTAGTGAATGTATATGTGTATGTTTGTCTTGATATAATATATATAAAACACATAATATATATAGTATATATTAAGATATATACACACATGTATTTTTTCTTTTTTTTGTCTGAGATATTCTTGGTAGAAATTATGTCAAGATGGGATTGAGGAGGCAGGAAAGCTAGAATCTGATCCCTGCTCAGCTACTAATTCACAGAATGATTTTGAGAAAATTACTTTCTCTGGGGGTCAGTTGCCTCCTCTGTAAAACAAGACAAAACGACATACTCTCCAAGTTTCTTTCCAATACCAAAATTTTACAATTCTATGATTACAATGCTAATCTTACAGCCCAAGAACTGAAAACAATAGTTTTCTTTAAGTTTGAAAGATTTTCACATTAACAGTTCTCCTAGTGTACTGCAAAAGAAAATACTTCTTTAAATCATCCTTTTGTTCATGCATCAAATGAAATGTTTTTGTGTGTGCAAAAATTCTCTCATGTACTATAGAAATCTGACTACATGAAGAGAAATCACATAAATAACTCACAATTTAATATCCTCTAGAACATTTTTTGACTGTCCTGATCCAAGGAAACAAGCTGGGATATTAGACATTCTGTAAGAAGAAAAACAAATATTTTGGAGCCATGTACACACTGCAAATAGCAACTTCATTCTTAAGCAAGAAGGAGAAATAAATATAATGTCTATTTCTCTCTTTGTATTCTCCTTTCTTATTTATAACTCACCTACTTTGATAAACAAATTCTTTCAAATGCCATACTAGAAAATAGATTCTTACATTAGGTCTTTCAAAAAGATTAAATTCTCATTGAAGAAGTTTAAATTGTTTCTATTTTTAAAATATCCCCCTATATACTTCATACTTAGCTAAAAACCAAGGGTAACAAAAAGAGAAATGAATTTTGAGATATGCAATGTAAACTGGCATAAAACATAACACTTTTTAAAAAATTCAGCAGGGGCCATCTGATAGCCTTGAATCACAGAGAAATCATGAAAGGGGATAAAGCTCTTTCACCAAGTGATTTATTACTAATAAAGATAAAGCAGTACTTATAGAAATGTGTCAGTAGTAACTAGATTTTACCATACGTGATAGATGAGATGCTTCATTCATGGATGCAAAAAGAAAGAATAATATAGCAAGAAAAACATTACTTACTCAAGCTGGAGAACTTGGTCTTCCATCAGAGAAATTAGGGGAGAGATGACAAGACCAATTCTGCCTACATAAACAGGTGGATACTGGAAACACAAACTCTTTCCATAACCTTGAAATAAAATTAATATACCAATATAAATAAAAAATAAACCCTTGACACTTTAATTTCTTCTTACAATATGCTTATTTGGGCTGAAAGTTCACTAATAATATGCTATCTTCATAAGAACTAATACATGCATAAATTTGAGCTTCTATTCTCTGCTCAATCTCTTCTATATTTTATACCATCTGAATTTTTATTTTAAGAGTTTAATGAAAGACTAAGCATTTTTAAACCTCCAAGTTTTATTTTTTAAAGGATTAGATTATTTGCTTAAGTACAACTCACCAGTTGCCATGACAACAACATTATCTCTTCTTTCTTCCAATACAGAATGAATCACTTTCCACTGAACCCTTGAGCGTAAAAAGCAAAAAGCTATTTTATTTTACTAATAAAAAACTCAAGGGACAAGTTGAGACCCATTTAATTTTTTCACTTCCTCTAACAGAATTCCTTTTATATTTTTAATCTTTAAATGTAACATGTAAAAATCTTGGAACTTTAAAAAAAACATCTCCATTTGATCAATCTCCCACTCAAACTAAATGAACAACTAGGGGTTTCCCCTTTGGTATATGTATTAAATTATATTAATCTATCTGAAATATAAAATAAAGTCCAAGCTGCACACTGAATATCCAATATAATTTAAAAGAAATGAGAAAAGCTCCAGGAGCAAGGATTGAATGAAAAGGGAAACAAAAGAACTTTCTGGTGTGACAGTAATCTTCTATATCTTGATAAGGGTTTTGGTTACATGGATGTGTCTATGTACACTTAAGATTTGTAAATGCACACGTAAGGTTTGTACATTTCATTGTATGTATATTTTACATCAAAAGAAAAAAACTGTAAACAAATATTGAACTCTATCAAGCTAATGTTTTGTATGTGAAGTATTTAGTGGGAAGTATAATGTTTGCAATTTATCTTGAAATGCATTTTAAAAACTGGTGGATTAATGGATAGAGAGATGGGTAGAAGGATATGTGATAAGGCAGGTATAGTAAAAATGTTATTGAATCTACATGGTGGGTATACAAGAATTCTCAGTAAAAAGAAATTCTTTCGACTATAACATATCTTTGAAATTTTTCTCAATAAAATGTTAAGGAAAAAAATCAATCAGAGAGGTCGTCTTCTGCTGTGCTGATAATGACGTATTCTTGATCTGAGAGCTGGTTACACACATTTTGTAAAAATTCATTGATTTGTACATTTATGGACTCTTTTCTGTAGGTAAGTTATTCTTTAATTAAAAAAAAAATAAGATCAAAAGGAAAAAATGAAAGACATGATTCAGTGAATTAAATTTTAAATCCTCAGAATAGATTTTCTAAACCCAGTCTAGATTTTTACATTGTTATTAGTTTTGTCTAGATTTACTTGTTCATCTCTTTTTATCTCATTTTAATACTTACTAATGTGCTCCTTTACATATAAATATATTTGATTATGCTGAAATAAATAAGATTATCACTGTTCTTGAAAATGTTGTCTTATGAACATCTATTACATAAGCATGCTTTGGACAAAACAATGCATAAAATGCTTATTTAATGAAAAACAAGTCAGCTTAAAATTAAAATTCATTTATTAATGTATTTAAGCTACTGTCTGCACTGATTATCTATATGCTAAAGGAAAACCATTTTTTCTTGTTTATAAAAATATGTAAAATAAATAAATAAAAAATAAAAACAATATGCAGAAATCAATTTTATATAAATATTACTCCAAAATAACTTTGTAATCAACTTATAGGAAATACAATATAGCATGGATAAACTATAGTAAAGCTGCATTGTTACTCTTAAATGAATGGATTCTTTGCTTTTTTCCTTTGTGAAGAAAATGTTAAATATGTAATTTAATTAACTGAGATAATACTCACGGCTTAAAGCTGGAATGGCCAAAATAAGTCTTGAGGCAAATAACTTGTTCTGCATTGGGTCCTGGTAATGACTGGTCTTAAAATAAACCAAAATGGGCATTTATGTTCAAATAGAAATATACTAGATTAGAGGGGGAAATAACTATTTCGTTGGCTTCTTTTTAAAAATACGGTGATAGAAACCATAGCTTACTGTTTTCCATCTTTTAAAGTGAATCTATCTTATGCATAGTTACAAGATTATTGTCCCTACAATGTAGTTTTGAACATTTATTCCAATATTACATTATAGAAATAAAACACCAGGTACCTGCCCTCAAAAAATTCACGGTAAAATGTGGAGGCAGTCAAACACATTCTCTTGTAACTGCTTAGTTACAAGAGGTACATTACATAGGAGGGGCACCTAATGGGCAAAGGGCGCAGAGGGAATAAGGAAAGCTTCCCAGCAAGGTGATGCCTACAGAGGTCTGGAAGCTCTGGTGGGAGTCAGGCAGGAAAGAAGTAGAGAAGAGGTCTAGCCAAGAGAGAATAGGATGTGCACAGACACAGTCTTGGGAAAAAACCAGACCATGAGGCCAGCAAAGCCTGAAGTATTTATTATACAGCCCTTCACAGAAAAAGTTTGCTGATCCTCTGGCATAAACCGTTCAACTACTCCACGAAGTCCATTACAGAAAATAGTTTCTTAGAAAATATAAACTATTGACACATGCCCCCACCAGCAACAATGAAAACGACAGATCTTTATGACCCTAGCTGTCCTCCAAAACTATCTAGTTACAAGAGTACAGTAAACAGTCAAGTAACTAAACAATTAAATAACATTTTTTTCAGGTAGACTCACAGAATGTTAAGATTTAGAAAGGAGCTTCACAGCTTACCTCATCTAACCACATCATTCTAAAAGCAGGCTCATCGGGAGAGCTTTTAAGAAATCCCAATACCTAGGCTGCACCTAAAGACAATCAGATCAGAATCTCTGACGCTGGAAGTTAGGCATCAGAATTTTCTAAAACTCCCCTGGGTGATCTAGACAACCTAATCTGAGAACCCTGCCTTACACTGCACATTAAAACCACCTGGGGAGGTTTTAAATCTCCTAGTGCCTAGGAGAAACCTATACTAATTAAATCAAAATATCTGCGAGGGGGACCCAAACGTCACTGTTTTTAAAATGCCCCAGGTAAATCCAATGTGCAGCCAAGCTGGAGAACCAGGGGTACAGAGTAGATAGTATGTGCAAAGCCATAGTTGTGGTTCTGAGACCCAGTATCTACTTGCGGATGGGTGTGGGGGGAGAACTATTTTTCTCCACTGTAAAACATTCTTACAACATGTGAAACAGGAGCCATTCGTTTTCTCTGACTCCTCATATGGCCACCTTAGATGGTGGGAAAGAGTGAAATACTTAGTGCCTTGGGTACCAGCTGTGACAGCAGGTAAACTATGATCACTACTTAATAGTAAGGTTCAGAGCTTTGTTGGGGTTCACATTTAGTCAGCTCTGTGAAACACCAATGTTTTAGGATCTGCTATATTTCTGACGTTTAGCTCCAACTATGACAAGCAATATACCATCCAGATTTTGTAATATAACTTTTAATTAATAGCAATAAAAATTACATTCATATCTCAAATGAAGTCTGTAACTTAAAATCTTCATTTTAGTTACCACTCCACCAAATCTTTAACCAAAATTCTAACTGCATAGCACAATGGAGTTGTGTTAGTTTTACCTAACTGATTTTCGTTGTCTGCTCTTATGCTTGAAGGGTTCTTGAGTAGCCAAGAAGGAACAAAGCAAAGAATCAAGACAATACATCACTAAATACATGAAAGCTCATTATACTTCTCAACTTTAATAATTCTAATGTTCTAAATATAATTCTAAATATAAAACTAAAATGATTTGGAGAAATAGTGTCTGTATTTAATGGAAGAAAAGGGGAAAACACTTCTCAACATATTCATATATTTGAATATAATTCCCACATTGTAGTATTAAAATCTAGCTCCAGTGAGAGTTCAACTTTGTAAGACCTCCACAATTTACCATGATGAATATTATCATTTATACTTAAAAAAACAGGAGGGTCATTTAGTAGATTCTTTACTATCCTTAGCATATACAGTCATACAATGATATTGGGCAACTCATTTTAAAAGTTAAACTCCTGAAAGGCAGACACTATGTTATTTATGACATTTACAATGATATTTAATGCAAGTAGTTAATAAATGACTTTCTATGACTGCCATTAAGATGCAAATTATAAAATTCAAGATGAAAAGTTTCACAAAGCCACATTTGCAAATGGCATAATATTTCTATTACTCTATTTTTATAAATAGTAAGATTGAGCTTTATGGAGACCAAAGCACCAAGGGACTTAAAGGCCCATTTTAATGTAATTAATTATATGCCACAAAGTCACTGACCTCCAAAAAGCTTAAAAACTGGACTCTAAATTAAAGTCAGTGGTAGGTCTCATAGGTGTCATTTCAAACATATTTCAGTACCTACCCTCATCATCTTCTTCCTCTTCAATAGCTTCGTTTTCATCTTCCTCATCTTCATCAGTAGGAAGACCAAGATCTCTTTCCATTTCCAAGCATTTAGAAGGAATTGGATCTACCATGCTACTATTTAGGTTTTCTAAAGACTGAAAGTTTAAAGAAATTTTAAAAGCAAAACCATTCACATTGTCGTTATCTTTTTCCAAACACAAAAGGAGTATTATTAACACAGCCTACAATTTTGTTCAAAACTGACAGATGCACAAGCAATACCACAAAAGAACATGTGTGCTCTATTTTAAATATGTGCTCAACAATGGTTTCTAAGGCACAAGGCCAAAGATAGAATACTTCCAGGACAAACAGCATTCTTTAATAGCATATAATGAACAACCCCTGGGAAAAGCTACCATAAATTTTATATTTGGATAATTTAAAATGTTTTTTAATTACACTTCAATGTTTTCAATTCCCAGACTGTAAATGTGGGTTGTAGTATTATTTTTTTGTTTTTGTCTTTATTTGATTAATGTTATTTTTATAATGTCACATTCTTTTTGAATAACAATAAGGTTTAAACTATAAGCCAACTATTAATGTGTTTTGAAATTGTCAAACAAAATAAAAGCTTCAAAAAAGTTAGGAAAGGAATATTACAAGTTTAAAGAAAGGTATTTATGTTTATTTTGACGTGACAATATCTTGATACTCCCCCAAAAATAATGACGATTATCTATTACAAGCATGTTAGAATATTTTCTAATTGTTTCAGCTGTAAATTCTTTGACTAGACATGATGGGAGACATTATTAACTATGGTTCTCATTTATTAAACTTTAATTAATAAATATAAATTTTATTTTATTTACTTAGTAAACTACCATTTAAAAATTTGATTTTAAAGGTTAAAATCATTTCAGGCTTGGAAATGAAAGAGACAGTTTCTGATCTTTTTTTCATAAAGTCCACAAGCATACTTAGAAAAGCATTTAAGAAATAAAGTTCTCTAACATGGGCATCCAGGTTGCCTTTTAAAAGGTTCATATATATGTTTGTAGAAGTACACTAGTATACTGTAAATGCACTTTTTAACAGCACTCCTCAGAGAAACAGTTAATAAAGGAATATGATTTAGTATTTACATTTACTAATAATAAATGTAATATTTATTAAATATTTACTAAATGCCAGGCTCTGTGCTAAGCTCTTTGCAAGCAATACCTCATATAATAATGACCGTTATTAACTGAGTATCAGAGAGGCTGAGAAACTTGCCCAAAGTCACACGGCTAATAAATGAAGAAGTGGGATTCAAAGCTACATCTGAATTCACAGTCCACATTCTAAATGACTACCCTCTACTCTGCCTCAAACACTGAAGAATCAAGAAGTTAATCTCATTTCATAGAAAGAAAAATCACATCAACATAAAGATGAGGAATAAAAACTATGCATAATGGTGAACTTCTGCATTTTTCTTCATTTTTCACTTAATGTGATTAAACTGGCATTACTTTACTGTGGTCTAAAGAAATGGGGGATTGGAAGAAAGGGTAGAAAATATATAAACAACAAAATACTATTGTCACAACTTTTATAATGCAAGTAGGGGAAAATGGAACCATTTTCAACTACAGCAAATTATATGAAATAAATATATAATATCCATGGGGAAAAAAACACAAAGGAAATAAAAATATTGATTGCACAAAAATAGAACATCCAAATAAAAAGGGGATACACAGGGATGGGAAGAAACCTATTTCAATACCAGAGAGCTTAATCACTTCCCACATTCCAGAAACAGCTTAAAAGAAAATGACATAAGAGGGAACTCAGAAAACATAGGGAAAAGTATTAGTATACACTTCTAAAACATTATTCATATGCCAAATAAGGGTATAAAGAAACATAAATCAGAAAAAATAAAATCTAATGTGGCATAATTAGTAGCCATCTCATTATGATGGGACTTGCTTTAGAATTAGGTAATATTTTAGTTAATTAAATGTGCTTTGGAAAGAAAATGACGTAACTTTTCCAAAATTTTAAACATACCTTAAGCATTTCTGATTCTAAGTCTTCATCACTTTCAATTACATAAGATATATCCTTCTCATCATCTTTGGAAGAGAAGTGCTTAAAAAAAAAAAAGTGTTTTAAACATTAATTTTTAGTATTGACTGCATACTCTCTTTCCTACAAAATAAAGTTCCTATATACTAGATATCTTTAGACAACTTCCTTTTTTTCTTCTCTAATAGAAAAATGTATAATATACATTTATTAGTCGACATGACTGATAGATATACAAGATAGATTGAAAGACAGATACACAAGAGAGATAAACAGGCTTGAAATAAAACCTGACACCCTAAACGAAGATCAAAGTGACAAGTCCAACTATGGTTAAACATTGTCAAAACACGTTTTTCAAATTTTTTGAATGCAAGGACTCCTTTGCAATGTCAAAAAATTCTGCACAGTCAGGAAGAGTAAGTGTTTTTTGTATCTACAGATGTTTAAAAGATTACAAAAAGCTACTATGATTGAATCATCTCTTTAAATAAACCAGTATTTTACAAATAGCATCTATCTATATTTGAAAACAAGTGTTGTATAAGTCATTCAGTTTATTGCCAAGGTTAATCTGAAGAACCTTCACAATAATGTGTCAGTCCCCAGGAATTAAATGTCCTACAGGTTGGAAACACACGAAAGAAATCCATAAAACAAGGACCCAAATAACAATGCCTAATATCTAAATTGACTGCTGGGAAAAAAAAGTATAGCCTTAATCAACCTGTAAACATTAAGTTGAAAAAAATAAAAGATTTTAAAATAAGTTTTATTCTAGGAGGGAAAATTATCTTTATTTTTTAAATGGGGCCTTTTTTTTTTTTAGAGAAAGCAGTTGGGGTTTACAGAATAATCATATATGAAACACAGGATTTCCATATATTACCCTATTATTAACTTCTTGTATTGGTCTGGTAGATTTGTTACAACTGATTAAAGCACATTTTTATAATTGTACTATTAACTAGAGCTCATGATTTAACTTAGGGTTCACTGTTTGTGTTGTACAGGTCCATGGATTTTTAAAAATTTTTATTGTTACCATATATACAACATAAAATTCCCTCTTTAACCACATTCAAATACATATTTGAGTTATGTTCAAACACATATTTGTTAGTTATGTTCACAATGTTGTGCTACCATCACCACTATTACCAAAACATTTCCATCATTCCAGATAGGAACTCTGTATATTTTAAGCCTTAACTCCGTATTGCCAATCCACATCATGTTCCCTGCTGACCTATATTCTAGATTTTGATTCTATGAATTTACTTATTCTAATTATTTCCTATCAGTGAGATCATACAATATCTGTCCTTTTGTGTCTGGCTTATTTCATTCAGCATGATGTCTTCAAGGTTCATTCATGTCTCAAGTTAAACGGGGTCTTTAGTGAATAAAAGAAACATTGCTAATAATTATTACACAATAAAAATTGCAATCATTGGGGTAACAGACAACATAGTCAGATCATGAAATCCTAATCATAATTTTATAACATCATATGAAACATATCATTTTTAAATGTGTACCTAACAAAACCGCCTGAAACATTAAAGAACACTACAGATGTTAACAAAAGATATTTCCCAAAGGAAAAAGGAAAATCCGTTTTACAAATGGTTGGCATAATAGTCTGAAAAAAATTTTAAATACCATGTATTTATATACTAGTAGAAATGATTACTAATATCATTGCCAAAACCAAGAGAATTTCTCAAATACTGAGACAGGTTGCCTCTAGAAAAAAAAATTTTATCTAATGAAAAACAAATGAGGTAAAATGTACAGCTTTTTTATTTCTTTTTATAATTTTTCTTTACAATAAAAGAAACATAATGATTCCTCTATTATAAGTTCATTATTTCAAAAAATAACTTTAATTTAGCAAGGAGAAAAACAGTCTCACAAATCAAACTAATCTAATTAGGACACAATAATTAGGAATCCAAGCATTCAGTTGAGGGAGAATATACAGTCTTTAACAATGATATGTTAAGGGAAAAAAAACAGGTTACTGACATGCCAGATGATGGTAAACATTAGCATCAAAAACATCAGGAATTAATTAGAATTCATCTTGGGACAGTGTAGCAGTTTGGCAGTTTGATATAATTATGAGTTCCAAAATTAGATAATGGATTATGCTTGGAAACTGGTCTGTTCATCTGGGCATGATTAAGTTATGATTAGGGCTTTGATTGGGCCATGTCAGTAGGGTGTTGAGCCCCACCCCCTTGGTGGGTGGGGGTCTCAACAATAAAAGACATGGCAAAGGACAGAGTTGGAGTTTTTTTTGAGTTGGAATTCTGATGCGGAGTCTTGAGCTGGAGCCCTGGGAAGTAAGCATACAGATGAGCTTGGTCGTGAAGAAGGAGAGAAGGTCCCGGGAAAAGAGAAGAGCCATTCACCTGACAGTTCACAGCTGGCCTTGTGGAGCGAGACAAAGGCTAGAGAGCCTCATAGTCTACAGCTGACCTTGTGGAGAAAACAGAGGAGCTGAGCCCGGAGAGAAACGGAGCCCCGGGTAGAGAGGAATCCAAGAAGCTTGAACCCTGGCAAACGTCAGCTGCTGTCTTGCTCCAACACGTGGCAACAGACTTTGGTGAAGGAAGAAACTTATGCTTTATGGCCTGGTAACTGTAAGCTTCTACCCCAAATAAATACGCTTTATAAAGACCAACAGATTTCTGGTATTTTGCATCAGCACCCCTTTGGCTGACTAATACAGATAGCAAGTAATAGATACATAAAAGAATCCACAAAAAGCAGAGCTATTATATAAAAATGCTAAAATAGCAAATTACAGCAAGTATCTATTGACACTATAAATCTTTCCACAATGCCATGTATTTTATGTCCAAAGTAAGTAGTGACAAACTATGATAAGCAAGCCAAATCCGGGCCACCACCTGTTTGTGTAAAGTTTTACTGGGAGAGGACTGTAGGAAGATGGTGGAGTAAGAAGCTCCAGGAATCAGTCTGTCCACCAGAAGAACTATAAAACAGGCAGGAAATGTCTGAACCAACTATATCAAAACTCTGGAGTCCAGGAGAATATTGTACAGCATTCTGGGAAGAGCAGGAGGAAGAGGCTGATAAATTATAGGAAATACCAGTAAACTGCTCTCTCTGCATGGCTATTACTGGCGCCCCACTCCCCATGCTTGTGGAAAGCAGCAATGGAGTCCAGCCCCAGGCATATATTTCTACTGCAAAAAAGGGGCATAAAAGTCCACTTCCCCAAAATCTGGGATGGGTACTGGCCGATTGCTGATCATGGCTGTTGATTAGATACTTTGCATCGCAAAAGGTCTGTCTCTGAGGGCAAGCATTATTTCAACCTGCCCCAGACAAAAGTGGAGAAGACTTAAAGATGGTATATTTGCATAGAGCTGCAAAGGACAGTTGGAGGGCTGCATGTGCTGGACAGGTCAAGAAAGCCCAGCTTTGGGAAGCAGTGGAAGAAGGTCCAAGCACCCTTCCCGGCCCATCTCTCATCCCTTCTCCAGGGCAGTTTGGAACCGGCCAGCTCTCCTCTATAGGTCCCTGGCCTTATTCTAGCTGGGAAAGACTTAATTGGGAAATTCCTCTCAGGCCTGCCCCAGCTCCCAGAATTTGTCCTACAGGCAAAAGCAGCATCAGATGATGAAAGCAGTAAAAGAAACAACAGAAGTTTTCAACCTGGGGCAAAAGCTTACCTGCTTTCAGTCTGGCAGTGGAACACCCAGGAGAAGGAGAAGGCCTGCCTCCTGGGAAGGAGACAGGACATTCAAACTCCTATTAACAGGAGAAATCCTAAGGCCACTAGGAAGCACAAGCCCAAGAAAAGTCAAAGGCCCAAAAAAGACAGAGAGGATCCTGCACTTTGCATTTGCCTTCAATGGACCTTCTGAAGAAGGGCTGGCACTTAAGAAAATCTCTGTCACATCACCAGCTGGTTAAAAAGCTAGAAAGAGTTATCTCAGAAAATAAATCTAGAGATAACATTTTAAAATATTAAAAGGTACAGTGTACAAATAAAAGATTACAAAACAAAGAAACAGGAAATGATCCAAAAGGAGAAAACATTAATCTAGAAAACATTAATGAAGAAGACCAGACTGGGAATATACCAGAAAAGACTTTAAAATTATGATCTTCAATAAGCTCAAGGAGCTAAACAGAAAAATACAGAGAAAGAAATAAAGAATACCAGGAAAACAATGAATAAAAAATATGAGAATTTCAAAAATGAGACAGAGTTTTTAAAAGGAACCAAACAGAACTACTGCAGTTGAAAACTACAATAATTGAAATAAGAAATTCCCAGGAGGGTTCCAAAAGCAGGATGGAACCAGCAGAAGAGAGAATCAGCGAAATGGAAAACAATACAATTGAAATGAGTCAGGCTGACAAGCAGAAAGAAAAGAGAATTTAATAAGCGGAAATAGCACAAGAGACCGCTGGGACACCATCAAGCACACCAATATATGCATTATCAGGATCCCAGAAGTAGAAGAAAAGGGCATGTTATAGTTTGCTAAAAGCTGCTGGAAGCAATATACCAGAAATGGGCTGGCTTTTATAACGGGAATTTAGTCAGTTAAAAGCTTATAATCCTGAGGCTGTGAAGGTGTCCAAATCAAGGCATCATCAGAGACGCTGTCTCACTGAAGGTCAGCTGCTGGTGATCCTGGACTCCTGCCACAAAGCAAGGCACTTGGAGCAACCTGCTGCTCTTTCGGGCCTGGTTCTTTCAGCTTCTGGCTGCTCCGTTTGTGGCATCCTCTCTTGCGGGATCCTCTCTGAGCTCCTGGGTTCCTTCTCTCCATCTTTGTGGCTTTTTCTCTCTGTGTGTCTGTTTTCAGTCTTCCATTTATAAAGGACTCTAGCAAAAGGACCAAGACCCACCCTGGGTCATGCCTCACTGAAGCAATCCAATCAAAGGGCCCCCAACTGAATCCAACCCAATCAGTGGGTCTAACACCCACAGGAATGGATTAACTCCAAGGACATGATCTTTCCTGGGATCCACAAAAAGCTTCAAACTATCACACTCCACCTTCTGGATCCCAAAAAAGACATGTTCTTTCCATAGGCAAAATACATTCATTATATCACAATATTTCAAAAAGCCTTAAGTCATTTCAGTAACAATATTAAGTACAAAATCTCATTAAAATCAGTTATTAGCACTCAGTCTGTCCTGGGGAAAAATTCCCCTCTGGCTGTAGATCAGTTAAACTGAGAAAACAAATTATCTGCTTCCAATATACAAAGGAGGTACAGTCACAGAATAAACATTTCCATTACCATAGGGAGAAATTGGAAGGAAAACGGGTCACAGGTCCCAAACAGTTCCGAAATCCTGCAGGACATACTCCATTAGATTTCAAGTCTGACAGTCATCTATAGAAGGATGGTTTCTGTTCCTCGGGGCATCACAGAGCCTGACCCTTTCCAAGGGCTTGCCCAGTGGCCATGTTCTCAGCTGCACCCTTATCAAGCATCTGGGTGGCCACTGGACTCTAAGACTCACACTCCGAGAACACTGGGGTGATGGCCACATTCTCCCCAATCTCTGGGGCACAGGTCCAAGCCTTCAGAAGAGTGGGGTGACTTACATTTTCTCCGCAACCCCAAGGGAACGTGCTCGACCCTCTCTAAAGCCTGGGGCGGCAGCACTCTCCCTGAGCAACTGGGAAGAAGGCCCACCCTCTTCAAATGCTGGGGAAAACTCACATACATGGGCGGGGTGCCTCTCTTGGCCCTAAAGGATGTCTTAAATCCAGACTTCAGCTTCTACATTTTGCCCTTGAAGTCATTTTTCTTTCCATCTCTCCCTTTTCTGTCCCTTTTTAGTTCAGGTTGGCAATGGTTCCATTCACAGAGCTCTCGCAAAACAACGTCTTGGTTTAGCAGGCAGGAAATAGGGACCCAAGCCTTCAGACATTAAGACTTTCCACAAATCCTTCCTGGATAACTGCATTTCCAATCTGGACTTACATTGAAAAGACTGGCTGTTTCCATATTCAGTTAATCCTCATGTAGGGCTCTATTCTCTGGCAACTCGTTTTCTAGAAGCTCAGAATTTCACAAACCATTAATTTCTGGTTTCTTTGTGCCCCAGAGTTCAGTTCTCAGCTTATCCTTTTCCTCTCACATTCTGCTGTAAGTTGCAAGGAAAAACCAGGCCACATTTCCCATTTAGTTTGCAAATCTCCTCAGCTAAATATACAAGCTTGTTACTTTCAAATCCCGCCTTCCATCTAACATCAGGACTGAATTTTGCCAAGTTCTCTGCCATTTTAAAACAAGAATCACCTTCCTCCCAGTTTACAATGACAGTCATCATTTCTGTCTAAGGTCTAATCAGCAGTATCTTTAGTATACATATTTTTACTAACAGTCTCTTCAAAGCAATCCAAGCCTTTCCTATCGAGCATCAATGTTCAAAGAAATGATGACAGAAAACTTCCACAACTAAAGCAAAAAGACATGAATACGCACATCCAGGGAGCAAAGAGAACACCAAACATGATAAACATGAAGAAAATTATGACCCATCTCCTTGCAAAGGACAAGGAGAGAGTTCTGAAAGCTGCAAGAGAAAAGCAAGAAGTTGTGTACAAGGGTGTCCCAATAAGACTGAGTACCAATTTCTCATCAGAAATGATGGAGGCAAGAAGGCAGTAGGTTGAAATACTTAAAATGCTGAAAGAAAATTGCCAACCAGGAATTTTATATCTGGTGAGACTTTCTTTCAAAAGTGAGGGAGAAGAAGCGGATGTGGCTCAAGCAGTTGAACACTTGCCTCCCACATGGGAGGTCCCAGGTTCAGTTCCAGTGCCTCCTAAAGAAAAAAACAGACAATGAGCAAAAAACAAGAAGATGACAATGAGCAAAAACAACAAGCAAGACAAGGAGCAGACAAGGAACAGACAAGTGCAAAAAACGAGCAAAAACAACAAGTAAACAGACGAGGGAGCCTGTGGGGGGAGGGAAATGAGGGAGAGGGAGTGGATGTGGCTCAAGCAGTTGAGCTCCCACCTCCCACATGGGAGGTCCCAGGTTCGGTTCCCAGTGTCTCTTGAAAAAAAACAACAACAAGCAAAAGAAACAAAAAAACCAACTCAGGGAAGCTTATGTGGCTCAGTGGTTGAGTGCCAGCTTTCCACATACAAGGTCCCAGGTTCAATCCCCAGCCCCTGTTATTTCAAAAAAAAAACACACACAAAAGTGAGGGAAAGAGTAAGACATTCCCATAAACAAAAGCTAACAAAGTTCATCATCACTAGACCTACCCTACAAGCAATGCTAAAGGGAGTTCTTCAGAATGAAAAGAAAGGACACTAGACAGCTGTTCAAAGTGGCCTGAAGAAATAAAGAGATCTCCAATAAAAAACAACCATTTGGGTAATTATAAATGCCATTGTTATTGTATTGCATTTTTTTGATATGTAACTCCACTTCTTACTAACTACATGTAGCAGTTTGATATTATTTATGAATTCAAAAAAAAGACTGATTATGTTTGTAAACTTGTCTGTTCCTCTGGGTATGATACCCTTTGAATGCATTGGATTCAGCTGACGTGACTCGATTAAATTATCTGTTAAGATTAGGGCTTTGATTCAACTACATCAGTAGGGCATGACTCAGGGTTGAGTCGCCAGCCCCTTGGTGGGTTGATATAAACCTTCTTAGGAAGAAAGAAAGTTCTCATAGACACAGAAGAGACGAGAACTTTGATCCTGCGGCCCCGGGAAGAGAGATGAGTCATTTGCCTGATAGTTTACCGCTGACCTCGTGAAGAGACCAGAGCATCTGAGCAGCTGAGAAGGCCCTGAAAGAAGCAAGCCCTATGCCAGCCTGTAGCTGAAAGAGAGGAAGGCTAAACCCTCACAGAGATTGGCAACCATCTTTCTTCAACACATGGCAACTGACTGGTGAGAAACCAAACTTGAGTTAGACTCTTTTGGGCTTTGTGACTGTAAGCTTTTACCCCAAATAAATACCCTTTAAAAAAGCCAACAGATGTCTGGTACTTTGCATCAGCACCCCTTTGGCTGACTAAAACACTACATAAATGCATGCATAAAAAGTAATGATAAATCTATGGTTTTAGACATATAATGTACAAAGATATAATTTGTAACAAGTACAAAAAAGGTGGGTGGACAGAGAAGTGTAGTAATAGTGTATGTGCATGCTATTAAACTTAAGTTAATATCAAATCAAATATGATTGATATATATATAGAGAGAGAATGTTAAATTTTAACTTCATGGAAACCACAAGGAAAAAACGTGAAAAACATATCCAGATAGAAAGGAGAAAGGACACAATATGATACAACACAAGAAAATGAAGTAAATATGAAAGTAGACATTAATGAAAAAATTGGGGGACAAAAAAGGTATAAGGCTTACAAAGACTAAACAGCAAAATGACAGAAAGAGTGCAATATTATGAGTAGTGACATTAAATGTAAATGGAGTAAACTCTCCAGGAGAAAGACAGATATTGGCAGAATGGATACAAAAAATCAGGACCTAACTATATGGTATCTATAAAAAGCTCACTTTAAATACAAAGACATCAGTAGGTTGAAAGTGAAAGGATAGAAAAAATATATACCATGCAAGTAGAAATGAAAAGAGAGCTGGGGCAGTTATGCTACTATCAGATAAAATAGACTTTAAGTCAAAAATAGTTACAAGGGACAAAGATGGTCATTTTATATAAATAAAGGATCAGTTCTACAAGATTATACAGAGTCATAATCTAAAACCACCCAACAAAGAAAAGCCCAGGGAACAGATGGCCTCACAGAGGAATTTTACCAACCACACCAAGAAGAATTAACATAAATCCTGATCAAACTCTCCGAACAAATTGAAGAGGAAGAAGTACTCCCTAATTAATTCCATAAGGCCAACCTCACCCTTATACCAAAGCCAGATAAAGACATCACAAGAAAAGAAAGTTACAGACCAGTATCTTTTATGAATATGGATGCAAAAATCTTCAACAAAATATTTGCAAATAAATCCAACAGGATTATTTAAAAACAAACTATACCATGATCAAACAGGACTTATCCCAGATATTCAAGGGTGGTTCAACGTAAGAAAACCAATTAATGTAATACACCATATTAACAGAAACCACATCATCACCTCAATTGGACACAGAAAAGGTATATGACAAAATCCAGCACTCCTCTTGATAAAAACACTTGAAAAACTAGGAATAGAAGGAAGCTTCCTCAACATGACAAAGAGCATATATGAAAAACCCACAGCTAATATCCTACTTAGTGGTGAAAGACTGAAATCTATCCCTCTAAGGTCAGGAACAAGACAAGGATGCTGACTGTCACCACTGTTGTTCAAAACTGTACTGGAAGTTCTAGTCAGAAAAAAAATAGGCAAGAAAAAGAAATAAAGGCATCCAAATTAGAAAGCAAGAAGTAAAACTTTCCCTATTTGCAGGGAACATGATCCTATATACAGAAAACCCTGAAAATTCACATCAAAGCTTTTAGAGCTAATAAATGAATTCAGTAAAGTAGCAGGGTACAAGACACTCAATAATCAGGAGTGTTTCTATACACTAGTAATGAACAATCTGAAGAGAAAACCAGAAAAAAAATTCCATTTACAACACAAACTAAAAGAATAAAATATTTAGGAATATATCTAACCAAGGATATAAAGACTTCTACACAGAAAACTAAAAAACATTGCTGAAAATAATTAAAGACCTCTATAAATCAAAGGGCATTCTGGGTTCGTGGATTGGAAGCCTAAATATTGTTAAAATATCAATTCTACCGAAGCAATTTCCAGATTCAATGCAATCCCATCAAAATTCCAACAAACTTCTTTGCAGAAATAGAAAAGCCAATAATCAAATTTATGGAGGGGTAAGGGACCCTGAAGAGCCAAAGCCATCTTGAAAAAGCACAAAATTGGAGGATTCACATTTCCCAATCTTAAAACTTATTAAACCCTATATTTTTTATGGAACATTTATGTAATCTAAAGCTCCTTTAAAAAGATAAAGAAAAAATATTTTCAAAAACTTACTCTAAAGCCACTGTAATCAGAGTATGGTACTGGCACATGACAGACATTCAGACCAATGGAACTGAATCGAGAGCTCAGAAATCAACCCTCTCATTTATGGCCAGCTGATTTTTGACAAGGGGGCAAAGACCACTCAATCAGGAAAAAAAAAAAGAATAATTTCTTCAACAAATGGTGCTGGGAAAACTGGATCTCCATATGCAAATGAATGCATTTGGATCCCTACCTCATACCATATACAAAAATCAATTCAAAAAGGATCAAATACCTAAATATAAGAGCCAGAACTATAAAACTCCTAGAAGAAAACATAGAGAAGCATTTTCAGGACCTTGTGGTAGGCAATGGTTTCTTAAACTTTACACCCAAATTACAAGCAACAAAAGAAATATTAGATAAATAAGACCTCATTAAAACAAAAAAAACTTTTGTTCTTCTAAGGACTTTATCATGAAAGTAAAAAGACAAGCTACACAATGGGAGAAAATATTTGGAAAGCACAGATTTGGAAAGAATTTAACCCAGAATATATAAAGAAATCCTTCAACTCAAAACCAAAAAAACAACCCAATTTTAAAAATGGACAAGAGAATTGAATAGACATTTCTCCAAAGAAGATATACAAATGACCCAAAAGCACATGAAAAGATGCTCAATATCATTAGCTGTTAGGGAATTGCAAATCAAAACTGCAATGAGATAACTTTCAATACCCGCTAGAATGTCTACTCTTTAAAAAAAAACAACAGAAAATTACAAGTATTGGACAAGATATGGAGAAACAGGAATACTCATTCATTGTTGGTGTGGATGTAAAATGGTGCAGCCAATGTGGGAAACAGTTTGGCACTTCCTCAAAACGTTAAGTATAGTGCGAATATTCTCGCTGTCCTGATTTTGTGATAATCAGGGTAGGCTAAAATTCGCTATATTAGAAAACATGCATGTGTCCGCAGACCTAGTTTTTCTCCCTAGGTCTGGTTTTTAGAATGCTGGTGATAAATTAAGCCTGATTTATTATATGACCACCCTGTATGGGAAATGACTGTAACTCTAGGTATCTTTGGTCAACCTTAAGAGATATAGCAGGGGGATGGATGTGGCTCAAATGGTTGGGCATCCATCTCCCATATGGAGGAACCTGGGTTCGATCCCTGGGAACTCCTGGTAAAAATTTTAAAAATATAGAGAAGGCGCACAGGCCACCAGTCCCCATGCCCGCGTGCACCATCAGGCCCTGCGAGCGGGTGAGCCCCTCAGGCCCCGCAAGCGGGTGCGCCACCAGGCCCTGCAAGCAGGTGAGCCCCCCAGGCCCCGTGAGCAGGTGCGCCGTCAGGCGCCACGAGCCACGCATCAAGATGATGACATAACAGGATAGTGACACAAGGGAGAGCCAAGACATACATGCTAAAAAACCAGGAACTAAGGTGGCACAGGCGGTAGGATGCCTCACTCCCACATCGGAGGCTCCGAGGATCGAATCCCAGTGAAGACAGGAGGAGAAGGATGAGAACAGAGGGCAGGAAACGGACACAGAGAGTTGCCCAGCGAATGGACACAGAAAGAGCAAAAACGGGCGGGAGGGGTAAAAATGGATAAAAGTAAATAAATAAATAAATAAATTCTTTAAAAAAAAGTATGGGGGAGTACGATACGGCATATAGTTAGTAGTAATACTTTGACGATGCTCTTTCATAATTTGTTAACAAATGTTTCACAACAATGCAAAGTATTTGTGGGGGGGTGATGTGTGGGAGCCCTGAATGATGTTATGCATGTTTGTTTTATAAGTTCACAATGTTTACTGAACACTTACAGTTTACGTATGTTCATGTATGAATGATATACTTCAATAAATTGTTTAAATATTTAAAAAAAAAAAAAGTTAAGTAGAGATATGACCCAGCAATTCCACTTCTAAGAACATATCCAAAAGAATTGAAAGCAGGGATCTCAACAGATATTTGCACACTGATGTCGCTGATGTTCATAGTGGCATTATCCACAATTGCTAAAAGATGGAAGCAACACAAGTGTCCACAAATCAATGATGTATAAACAAAATGTGATATATACACACAATGAAATATCATTCAGCCATATAAAGGAATGAAGTCTTGGTACATGTGACAACATGGATGAACCTTGAAGACATCATGTTGAGTGAAATAAGCCAGACACAACAGGACAAATATTGTATGATCTCACTGGTATGAAATAATCAGAATTAGCCAACTCAGAGTCAGAATCTAGAATATAGATTACCAGGGGTCAGGATGTGGGTAGGAAGTAGGGCAGGAAGGCTTAAAATGTATAGTTTCTATTAGGGAAGATGGAAAAGTTTGGGTAATGGATGGTGGTAATGGTAGCACAACATTGTGAATGTAATTAATAGCATTGAATTATATATTTGAATGTGGTTAAAAAGGGAAATAGTAGGTTTTATATATGTTACTACCTTTAAAAAAATTTTTTTTAATCCATGGACCCGCACAACACAGTGAACCCTAAGTTAAACCATGAATCAGAGTTAATAGTACAATTATAAAAATGTGCTTTAATCAATTGTAACAATGTTCCACACCAATGCATGGTGTTAATAACAGGGTGGTGCATAGGAATCGTATTATATTGTATTTTATGCAAGATTGTTCTATAAACCCACTTCTCTGATACAAATAAATAAATAAAGTTTTTACAGGAACAAAGAGACACACATTCATTTATATTTGTTAACAGCCTCTTTCGCATTCCAACAGCAGAGTTCAGTGACTGCAGCAGAGACTGCACTGCCCACAAAGCCTAAAATATTTACTATTAGTTCCTTTATGGAAAACAATCGTCAATCTCCACTTTAGTGAATGAAAAACTGGTTTTCTCCTTATTTAATACCTCAGCAGATGTGTAGGTCTCATCACTACGATTTTCTTCCCAAGCCTGCTGTTCCAAAATTTGGAGTTCATATTCTGTTATATCTAACGACATCAAACCAATTCTTTCCATATTCTCCTTCAATTTATTGTCCTGTTTTACATCTTCCAATTCATCTTTTTGTTTCTCTTCATTTTCAAGTACATTTCTGCTGTCATGCTTAATTAATTTATCAAGCATTGTGCCCCATGTCTCATCTTTAACTTTAGTAAAACTTTCGTGTTCTCTAATTTGTTTCTGTTGTATCCTATCAGCAGTTGTATCTTCCACTGATAAATCGAAATTATTGCTGGGTCTCAGTACTGTCTTGGCATTGGTAGAACCAAGTATCACCTTCCTTAATGAAGACAAATTTTCTGAAATATCCTTCAGTAGTATAGAAACCCTAAAAAAAAATTTAAGAAAGTATAATTCAACTCTCATTACATATACAATAACAAGTTTTCATGTTTTCTAATAAGTCAAAGCTCTCTTAACTGATCTTCACTTGAAGAACCCACTGGATTAAAGTTATTTTCCATTCCCCATTGCCCACTATATGTTAACAGCTGATAGGCTACTCTCTAGTGCAGCTACACATTTCTAGACCCAACGGTTGACTTGTATATTTACCAAGAGTCAGTAGTGTTGGCTCCCAAACTTGTTTATGACACTTAAGCCTTTTATTGTAGTTTCACTTATTTCTTTCATTATAATTAATTAAATGGAAAGTAAATCAATGCTACATGAGTGCAAAAACCAAAAGTATTTCATTGAATATTAAGTTGAACTTATGGAAAACTTAGCAAATTTATTTTTTAGAAAAAGTGCTGTTCATTAGCAATGGTTAAAATAAATGTAGAAGCTTGCAGGAAAAACCATAAATTTTTTAAGACTCTGCACTCCAACTGCTTCAACCGCCTTAAGTTTTCACTTCTTTTGAAAGAGATTGAAACTGTAAAATGTAGATGACACATTATGAGTGTAGTCTAAACAAGTACTCCAAACCACAGGCTATTTTTAATGCCATACATCAAAAAATTGGGAAATAATTATGCTTCAATATGTTAAGTTAAAAGAAAATTTTTAGGATTCCATACTCTAAATTTTTTAAATTACCAATCAATTACTAGTCCCAACTATAACTGATGTTTACGATATAATTCAAAAATGATGCTGCTTTCCATCTCCAAAAATCTCAAAATCAGACACATATTCTTTGGAATAGAAAAAAGTTCACATTAGTAGGCAAATAAAACAAGTGAAAGAAACATGGACAGGAGTCATAGGAATAAATGTGAAATGAATTTCTTAACTTGACTTCAAAATGGTTATAACTAAACCTGGTTAATTGGGATGGAAAACTACTGCTAGGGTATGCTAGGGTAAAACAAGACATACTATCTTGTCTATTGGTTGTGGGGCTTATTAAAGAAATACTTAGGTACTATATAAAAGCTGAAATTAGAGGGAAAAGAAAGCAAGATGAGCAAAGAGGTATATTTTATATTTTGCTGTTGTTTAAGCTCTTGTAATTCCTCTGTATTTAAAAGCAATACTTAATAAAACCTGACATGCATTCTAAACGTTTATACTAATGACAAATAAAAATTTGTTCTTTCATGGGAATAAACTATCATAAGTGCTGAGCTGTTCTGTGAGTTATTTCCACAATGAAAATAGCACCAGTAACAAGACTCTAGGCTCAAGCTTAAGTTGACAAAGTCTACATCAACACAGAAGCAAAATCAAATTCAAAACTACAAATTCACCAATTCTGATACTCCAAAATTCTTCAAAACTTATAAAGAACATTTAACAATATACCGAGCTATTCAAATAGAAAAACCGTTTACAAATACTCCAGTAGGAGGAGATCTGTGACAGTTTAATTGTTAAATGCATGGGGAATGCTATAATAGCAAAAGTGGCACGGAACTGACAAGACTGTAATGCCTCATTCATCCTGCACGACCATCAGAGTGCCACTTTTCACGTAAAATAACTAATATTTACTCTAAAAAACACCAAAGGCTGTCCTGCCTTCTCCAGTAAGGCAGAGTGTACTTTTGCTTCTTAGGATTGTTATTATGCATATTAGTAGCCTGCAGACAGCCTTAGCACCCAGCAAAATGTCAAGTGCGCAACAGAAGTAAATCAATTACTAAGCAGTCCTGTATAAAACCAGCATCTTCAGAGTCCCCTGAAGCATAAAGCTGTTCCCTTCTCTAACAGAGCTCAAACTGCTATACTTTAAGAGTTCTTGTTTCTAATTTTTATAATCTTGTCCACTCCTTCAAGGATTGCCAGCTGTCACATCCTGCTCTTGTCGTGTGCATACCATTCCCCAATCATATCTAGTTTTCACTTTCAGTCCACTTTGAACATGGGAAACTAGATATCCAAGCTTACCAGACTGTACCTACAAACGAAAAGCAAGTATGCTCTGAATGTGGCCTCACGGAGTCCACTGGGAGTAGAGAAAGAGAGCCTGAGCACATGATTATGGAAAGTATTTTGACTGCTCAGAGGCCTGTTTTGTTCCCTCTCGGTTCTGAGGTGGAATCTAGATAAATTAGATTACTGTACACTCATTACAAAGAACATGAAATACAGACTGGATCAGTTCTTGTTTGGACAGTGCAACTTCACAAGATTCATCTTTACTAAAAATGAATCCAGTACTTCCCATTCTCTAATTTTAAGAAAATCTCTTTAAGCTTTGAAATTATAAAGCAAAGCATTGAGTATATGTAATTTACATCCAATAGGTAATTTAATTGATAGAACAAAACTCTGAACAGCATGTAAAAATCATGCATAAGCGTCTTTTTTTTCTTTTGTGGAGAGAAAAATGTAAAAATTAATAAGAAATGGCTTTTATGGTACCCCCCCCCATTTAAAAATTAGATCTCAAAGTTATATAAAAACTACTGAAACAAATTGCTAAGGGAAAAAAATGACTTTGAAAAGGAGCTGAATTTCTGCAACATAATTTTTAATCTCTCAATCAAAATATATCACAAATCCCATTCAAAAAGAATACATTCTATTTTGTCAGTCAGAAATATTTCAATTCCAAGTAACTGCTTTGCACTGGTATTAAGTATTTTTTGCCTCAAAATTATACTGCCACTTACAATTGCTCACTGCTGAAGAGCATTCCTGCTTTTAGAGATGTAACTGCCTTTGAGGCAAGGTTCAAAGGCCTGGCTCCAAAGAGTTAGCTGTACAGTACCTGCAGTCCAAACATACGATCTATGGAACATTTTTTCCAAGTATCTCAAATTATCTGATGCTCTGGCTATAAAACAATATTTAAAATCTGAATGCCTTTGTCCTAAACGTCTACTAATTAGGTAGAATTCTTAAATAATAATCAGATAAAAACCAGAAAAATGAAGCTACTAAGCATAAAAGCCTCTTTTAATGATAGATTTCAAGTGATCGAACTATAAATATAATAAAATGAAAGATGCCCATAGACAGAAAAAAATAACAACTTTGAACCTTAAACACTTTCCATCATGTGTATTTATGAACTGTATTTTGTTTATACAGAAATATATAAATGTAATTCATATTATAGTTCTTTTTTTCATGAAACATCCAACAAAGCAGACAAAAAAGCCTTAAACCTTTTGATATACTATTTTACAATTGGAAAGATATACTCAAATTTATATAGTAAACTGTGTGTGTGTGTGCGTGTGCATATGTGTGTGTACTCAAGCAAATTTATATGAGTCTACCTTAATGAACTTATATTTCAAATACAGGAAAATGCAATAAAAACACAGAATTGAGGGGGGAAAGACAGATAATATTTAACCTCTGTAGATTTTCCAATTTTCTGAAAGAGTCAGGAAGATGCTTAGCCAGATTCATCATCTCCTCAGAGAGGGAAGCCAACTGTCTCTTCACATCGCTAGGCAGTATTTCCTTCTCTGGGGAAAAAAAAAACAACAACTCAATATTAGTCTTCCAACCATAAAGCAGAAATATTATTGAGCCACTTCATAGGGTTCAAATTTTAATTTTTTCCCTTAAATGAATTCCAACAAAAAGACTTCCTTATCCTATCCCCGAATAACCTCAATCACTTTACTTCCCTTTCAAATATTGGCTATTTAAGTTTTAGAATAAATTCCAAATGTTCTGCATTCTTATATATTACAGACCAGTGGCTATCGACCAAGGAGAATCTGAACCCATCTATGCTATTTCAAAATCAAAAATCAATATAACACCTAGTGGGCTACTACTTAATAAACAGAGTTTGGTAAATGTAACTTTGCCAATGGCCTTTCTCATTTCCCTTCTTATACCAGTCATCTCAAAAATAAAAAGCACATTTTCTTATCAGTGATCATTTTCTAAACCCTCAGTTCATTCTGTCTGGCACATCATTCGTCAACCCACAAAACCTGCCCTTCTTTCCCAAACCCGTACCCTGCTTGGAATTTCTTATTCTTCATTACCACTTCTCTTGTCCTTGAAAAACCTCAGCTCCTCTGGAGCATATGCCATAGGACTGTACCACTGCTGCCATTATCTTGTGACCTCAAAACCACATCCTTTCTTTCATTAAGGATTTTAGTACCTGGTTCACGCACTGCCTTTCCCTCCACCACTGCTCCTGTGATCATTCCTACTGACTTCAACATCTGCATAGGTGCTCCTGGCCAAAGGGGGTGGTCTTTTCCTTCCTCAAGCTCTCCATTTTCAACAACCTTTTCCTCAACTGACCTCAGGCACCCATTCTCATGGTGTGATGGTTTGAAGCTGTATGTTCTTAAAGTTAATCCATTCCTGTGGCTGTAATCCTATTATAAGTAGGGCCTCTTTAATTAGGTTACTTCAGTTAAGGTGAGGCCCAGGGTGGGTGTTAATCCTCTTACTGGGTCCTTTATAAACACAATGAACTTGGAGAAAGAAAGAAAAAGCCACAAAACCAAGAAGCTGAAAGCAATGAAACTCAGAAAAGAATGGAGAGACCAGCAGATATCACCATGTGCCTTGTCACATGACAGAGGAGTCTGCGATCACAAGCAGTCCGTCTTTGGGAAGAAAGCATCGCCTTGATGGTACCTTGATTTGGACATTTTCACAGCCTTAAAACTGGAAGCTTGTAAACTAAGACATTCCCATTATTAAAAGCTCACCCATTTTATAGTATGTGCATTTCAGCAGCTCTAGGAAATGAGAAGACATGGTCATACCATTGAACTTGTAATTACCAATAAAGCCACAACCCAAAACTATAATTATAAGCACCTACCCTCTGAACACCAGCATGCTATCTTTCTTTCTAACATGCTGTCCCTAATATAACAATTCTTTGACACTTTCAGAATGAAATCCATTGACCCTCCTACCACTTGCTTCTTATCCATTCTCCTCTCCCTTCCCATTCCCCATCATGTCTTCCTTTCCTTTCTTAACCACATTATGGGAAGTATTCTTTGTACATACTCTCAACAACTCCAGCTTCTCCCTCCCTCCATGGTACTTAGCTTGCAAAACCTCTACCCTAATTAAACCCAGGTTTTTTATCTACTTGACGCCTACACCCAAGTAGTTGAAGACAGTTGAAAATAAAACATAACAATGATGACTCATCTCATATTAAATTCATGATACACCTCAAATTTACTGTCAATACAGATTGTTAATTTTTCCAAATTTCCCACATCCTGACTCTCAAAGTGACTATTTCACATCTTTACCTTCTTCCTCAAGCCTCCAAAACCTGCTTGTCCCTCTTTTCTCAGGGAACAACTTCACATGCTATTTCACTAACAAAATAGATACAATAAGAAGAGAGAACTACCCTATCTTTCTACTCCCAACCTATTAATTAGGCTGTACTCATATACTCTACATTCCCTTATTACAAAGGACGAATTGTCTCTGCTTCTAAGACCAACCCCTCCCATTTGTATACAGGATCCCATATAACTCTACTACTCAAGAACTTCCTTCCTGCAATCATCTTTTTTCTCTCCCAAATTATGAAATTTTCCTCCTCTATTAGATTATTCCCATGAGCATACAGTCATATAGTTATTTCTTATACTGAGCTACCCACTTCTCTACTCTAATTTACAGAAAAACTTCTCTAAGGAGTTGTCCATATCGTCTCAAATTCTCTGCTCCCATTTTCTCTTAAGTCAACTCCAATGAGTTTTCATTTCCATCAGAACAGCAATGCTGCTTTTATAAAAGTGACCAATGGCATCCACACTGCCAAATCCTATTGGTAATTCTGTCCTCTCACTCAAATTCTCAGAGATATCTAAAACAGTCAATAACTCCCTCCTACTTATAACATCGTCTTCACTTGACTTCTGAACTCCACACCTCCTGTACATCATCCTTTCATTCCGGTCCCTTCTCAGTCCTCTGCAGCACTCTCATCTTCCTGCCCTTGGCTTCAACAATTAGACCTCTTCTGTTCTTCATTTTGCTCACTCCCTATGTTAACTCATCCAGTCTCAATGCTTTAACCATCACCAATATGCTGATGATCCCCAAAGTTACATCTCCAACCTCAACTTTTCCCCTGAACTCCAGTATCATTTATATCCAACTACCTAACATATATTCATGATATCAATAAGCATCTAAAACTTAGCATGTCCAAAATGGAAATCAGATTTTTCTCCCCTAAAACTCCTCTTCCTAAAATTTTGCTCTGAAAGTGATCCTTCCATTTACCCAGGTGATCAGCCAAAAAATCATGGTCAGTCTCTCTATCTCTCACTCCTACAGAGAATTCATCAGCAAATCCTTTACAACGTATACCTTCAAAATATACACAGACTCCACCACGTCTGACCACCTCTATTGCCACCAGCCTATTCCAGACCTTTATCATCTCTTTCCTATACTGTTATAATAGCCTCCTAACCAGCTTCCTTGCCTCAACTCTTGCCCTCTTAGAGCAGCCAGAAAAAGTCTTTTAAAATAAAAATTAATCATGCCATTCTCTGCTCCAATCCACCTAAGGATTTCCCATCACAATTAAAATAAAATACAAAGTCAGATTCACAGTCTAAAAGGTCCTAAATGATCTGGCCCTATCTACTTTCCCAGCATCATTTTCTACCACTCTTACCATTACTCAATTCCCTTCAGACATACACATCATCCCTCAAACAAGGAAAGCAGTCACTCCTCAGAGGCTTTGCACTTTCTTTCCTCCGTGCCTCTGAGTCTCAGATATCCCTGCTGATTGTTCCCTTGCTTCATTCAAATGAAGTTAAGGGCTTGGTCTGTTTCAGCAACTGGGACATTGCCTGACCCATAATAAAAACTCAACAAATATTTGTTGCATGAATAAACAAATATTCCCTTTCCAAATGAAGCTTCTCAAAGAAAAAAATTATACACATGCTTTTTCACTTTTCTTAGACCTAATTTATTTCTTTATTTGTGTTATTATGATTTCCACCCACACAATTCTACTACTCCACTCTTGCTGAGGTTAACAGTACCTTCACAATACCAAAACTGGTCGACTGTGTTCTATTTTAATAGCACATGCCCCAAATGTTTTGAGCAATCTTTCCTCCAAATACTCTTCTGTTACCCAGTACACCAAAGCTGCTCTAGTAAAGGTAACAAATGATTGCCACACTGCCATATATATTCCATTGACAATCAACGTTATTGTTTAGAGGCATTATTTACTTCAATCATTTTATCCTTTGGCTTTCATCTGTCATATCTTATTTGCTCATCTTTCTATCCTTTTTTTTTTTTTTTTTTTTTTTTAAAAAGGATTATTTATTTATTTATTCCCCCCAACCCCCGATGTTTGCACTTACTGTCTGCTGTGTCCCAGGACCTCCCATGGGGGAGGGAGGTGCCCAATGGCTTGAGTCACCTCTGCTCCTGCTTGTTGTGTCTCTCATTGTGTTTCTTCATTGAGTCATCTCATTGCATCAGCTCACCATGCCAACCTGTCGCTTCAGCTCTCTGTCTTGCTCGTCTTCTTTAGGAGGCACCGGGAACCGAACCCAGGACCTCCTATGTGGTAGGCAGGAGCTAAATCGCTTGAGCCACATCTGCTTTCCCATCTTTCTACCCTTTTGATTACCCTTTCTGATAGTTTTCACTTCTACACTCTCCTCCAAGCCAATCTCTCTCTCATCTTGTCTTTTCTGGCTGCAGAACTCCCTGGATTCCTGTTTATAAACTCTCTTAGTTTCTGTTTATTTGTGAATATTTTAAGCTCACCATCCGATTAGAAGGACAGTTTTGCTGGCAGTTTTTCTCTTTCAGTACCTTAATTGTATCATACCACTGTATTCTCACTTCTGTGATTTCTGAAGAGATATCCACACAAGTCTTATTGGATGTCCCTTGTATGTGATGTTTCACTTCTCCCTTGCCACTTTCGGAATTTTCTCTTTATCTTTGGCATTTGGCGTTCTGCATATTATGTGTCTTGGGGTAGGTCTATTTGGATCTATTCTAATTGGCGTATGCTGTGCTTCCTGGACAATATAGTCACATCTTTCATTAGACTTAAGAAATTTTCAGTCATTATTTCCTCAATAATGCCCCTTTTCCTTTCTCTTCTCCTTCTGGAACTCCCAGATCATATATATAGATGTGCTTCATGCTATAATTCAACTCCCTCAGCCCTTGCTCAATTTTTCCAATCTTTTCTCACTCTGTTTTTCTCTTTTCAATTTTAGCTGTTCTGTTCTATCCTCTACGTCACTGATTCTTCCTTCCATGATCTCAAACCTGCTTTTCTGTGCCTCTATTGTATTTTTAATCTCACTTATTGTGTCTTTCATTCCATAAGCTCTGTTATTTTGCTATCCAAGATTACAAATTTTCCTTTGTGCTCACCCAGTGTCTTCTTAATGTCTTTTATTTCCTTAGCCATGTTGTCCTTCAACTCCATGATTTGTTTTAGGAGATTTGTATGAATCTCATTGATTAGTTGTTTCAAGTCCTGTGTCTCATCTGGAGCTTTGATTTGTTCCTTTGCCTGAGTCATATCTTCCTTTTTCTTTGTACGGCTTGTAATTTTTTGCTGATGTCTAGGCATCTGATTCTGATGCTGAGTTTACTCTGATGCTCAGTTTGTCTCTCTTGCCTAAGTAGCTGTGTGCTACCACTGTTCTTTGATTCTTGGTTCAACTTGTTCTAGATATTTAGGACTGCCACTGTTTACCTGCTGAAACCAGGACTAAGGACCCAGTAATGGGGTACAGGTTGGTTTCCAGGGCTCTTGGAGAGGGGGCCAATTAAAGCACCTGATTGCCTCTTTTATTTATTTTTTATTATTACTCCCTTTTCATGCACCTTCCTGGTTTGCCAGCAGGTGGCGCTCCAGGGCAGACCGCTCAGCTCAGAACCCAGGTGCTAGGGTGGAATGCATTCAGCGTAACTCTGAGGCGGGTGATGCAGAAGCAATGTCCTCAGTGCTGGCCAACCCTCACAAACAAGCTTTCTCACCAGCTGTTCTCCATCAGCTCAGCAGCCGCACCCTCCCTCCCTGTGCCTCCTCAGCAACCAGCCCCGGGCAGGAGAGAGGGTGTTTCAGAAGGCAAAGTATCTTTAGCTCCCTGTTGCCTCTCAGTGCAAACAATGTCATAGCCCCACATGGCCTGGAAGCGTGCAACTCCTCCCAACACTGCAGACCAAGTTGGCTAGCCAAAGCCCGAATTTGCTGTAGGCTGTAGCCCTCCCTCTCCCCTTTCTTGAGAAAGAGGACCGCTGCAATCCCCTCAGTCCACAGCTGCTGCAGTAGCAGACTGCTGTTTGCTCCAAGTGTGGGGAGATGGACGCCAGCTGCTGCTGCTGCAGCTTTACTCATGGGATTTTTCCTACCAGCTAAGATTCCTTTCCTTCACCCTTCTCTCTTCTGGGTGGTGTCTCACTTTCCTTTGGCGTCCTGAGCCCCTGAGCAGCCCTCCAAATAGTATTCGCCTGTCCTCTAGCTATTTTTTGAGTGAGAAGTGATCCCTCCACCTCTCTAATCCATCTACCCAGAAGTCTACCATATATATTAATTCTAAATCCTCAATTTCTCAAACTCTCAAGAGAATGTTAAACAGTTGGTAAATTCCTCCTACTTAAAACACATGCTTCACTTAGCTTTTGGCACACTGCATCTCCTGATTTCCTTTTATGCCCATGGCAATTCCTCTGGGGTCCTCTGCTCCACTCCAACATCAACCACTACGAATTCCTCAGGGCTTAGTCTTCTCGTCCTCCCAAGGCAGTCAAATCCACTCTATGGCCTCAATTAATACCTATGTGTCAACAACGCCCAGTTTTTTAATCCTAACTCAAATTGTCCTCTGGGTTATAGTCTGTATATCTACGTGCCTACTTGCCACCTCCACTTTGCTTTCTTACAGGCTTCTCTCCTTTAACACTTAAAATTGACTGTATGACTCCTCAGGCCCAAATCTGCTCCTCCTCTCTAATGATCTTCACTCCTGCTGCTCATGCCAACAACTTAGGAGTGATCCTTTTCTTATGTTTCACATCTGTCACATCCAATTGTGTTGATGTGATAGCTCCACTAAATGTATTTTGAATCTATCCACTTCTCTCCAGCATCTATGTAACCAACTAACCAATCATCACCTCTCACTTGGATTACCGAAATAGGCTCCAAAAAGGTCTTCCCGCTGTGATTTTTGCTCTCCTACAATCCATTTTCTACTCTACAGCCCGAGCTATTTTTAATGTAATCAATTTCCTTCTCCTGTTTAAAACCCTCAATAGCTTCAATTGCACTTAGGAAGAAGGATAAACTCCCCAAGGTGACAAATATGCTTTCCTTTCTAATGCTCCTTCATCACTCACCCTTTCATATTCAATAGTCCCACGCTGAAATACATTCAATTGTCTATAGATACCATGAGCTCTCTTTCCTCTGAAACTATACACCTGCTACTTCCCATACCTAAGATTTAATTTTAACCCTATTCTTCAACTAGCTCACTCTTGCTCATATTTTCACTCTTGGCTTAAACATCACTTTCTCCAGGAACTATTTCCTAATATTTGCAAGTATGCACTGGCACTCTCTCCTATAAGTTATCCATAACATCTTGTTTTCCCACGTCATAAAACTTATCTCCCTAGCCTTTTTTTATTCATCTACATAACGGTAGGTTTCACTCAAGAAACAGATAATGCCTCTCTTATTCACTATTCTATCTCCATATTGAAAAGTGCTAAAAAAAAAAAAAATTTAATGAATTAATAAATGCATATTAAACTACTATATTGTTTAGTGTTTATTAGCTATCATCTAGGGAATAAGCCAATATTTTAACAGTGAGGAACAAACTGCAAATATCCTCTTATTTTCTGTTGTTCTAATCCACTTTTTATCCTTTAATAGGAAGAAGAAAACACAATCTGATAAAACAAACCAAAGGATGAAAGTGGTCATTTCAAAATGGCATCCATATATACACCAGGGAAATTAGAGAACCAGTGAGATTAATATCTCTGGCTTAAAAACAGACTAAAAAAATATTGTTTTAATGGGGATCTATTTATAATTCACTGGGACCCTACTTCACTTACTTTACTTCAGATGTCACAATATACTCACACACATGATGTAATGAAGAAAAACATGATGGTTAAAGAATGCAGCATTGCAAAGAAAGTCATATAGATACCAGGACTTCCAATACTGACTTACTAAAATATGTTACTTCAATGAAAAATATCTTAAACATATTACTCAGAAGTATTTTCATCAAGTGAAACTAGAAGTAAGTCTGCAATCCATGAAATCAGAAAATCATGAATTCCCCTCTGGTTACCTATGCAGAATTAGGTATAATAAAAGTGATACCGAGTATAGAAATCAACTTTGAGAACACAACTCACTAAGTTTGGAACTAAACATAACTTCCCAAACACAGTTGTTTAGGTTTCTAGACTAGACTGCAAAAATATGTTTAATTTTAGCTCTAAGTTAAGTTCTTATATGTTCCCCAAGTCAGGTTCAAAAATACATTATCTGTTTCAGTTAGTCAAGGTAATTTCCAGCCACGGTACCTTTGGCTACAGAGTCAGCAGGCACTCCTCAGAAGTGCCTTCATAGAGAGAGAATGAAAGTATAAGGAATTTTCTATAAATTAACATGTAAAGAAGGAGGATCCTACCAAAGGGTATGAATCCCTTCTTAATAATAATTATAAAGAATATTATATGATTTTATATGAGGAGGTCAGACCGTATTTTTAAGTTTATTTAGCAAAATTGCCTAAATGTCATATCAACAAACACAATTAATTAAAATCTCCAAAAGGAAGCTACAACAAGAATACTAATAGCAACTACTATACAAACATACATAGGTGCTCTGAATATTTTGTGCCTGTAAGTGCTCACAACTATTCTATGAAATAGATATCAGGGAAGCAGATGTGGCTCAAGCAACTGAGCTCCTGCCTACCACATGGGAGGTCCCTGGTTCGGTTCCCAGTGCCTCCTAAAGAAGACAGCGAGCTGGCATGACGGGCAGGTGCGGCAAGCTGACACAACAAGATGATGCAACGATACACAAGAAGAAAAACATAATGAAAGACACAACAAAGCAGGGAGCAGAGGTTCCCAGTGCCTCCAAAAGAAGACAGTGAGCTGACCCAACAAGATGATGCAACAAGAGACACAGGGAGGAAAAGCATAATGAGAGACACCACAAAGCAGGGAGTGGAGGTGGCTCAAGCGCTTAGGTGCCTCCCTCCCACATGAGAGGTCCCAGGTTCAGCTCCTGGTGCCTCCTAAAGAAACAAGGAAGACGAATAGACACAGCAAGTGCAAAACATCGAGGGGGGGGGGGAAGTAAATAAATAAATCTTAAAAATAAAAAAAATAAAAATAGATGTTACACTATTATCTACATCCTGAACATGGGTAACAAGTAAATCACAGGTCACACAGCTGGTATCCCACCACCAGTCAGTGACTCCAAAGCTCGTGCTCTTCCCCTCCACTACTTGGCTCCTTCTGCTAACACTGACCTAAGGAGCCATCTGAGAAAGGCAATGAAGTTCAAAGAAGTGGTGATCATTTTTTGGCGACCAAACAGCAGTATCTAACTCTGGAGAAAATTCAGAAATTTAAACCAGTATACTATAAAACATCTTATACCTTCTAAGTATTCATAACAAGGTTGTATAATATCCAGACTGGGAGATAGCAGGTTTCATTACTGATGTCGTCAAAGGCACAGGAATAGTGACAAAGTGAAGGTTACAAGTCCTGAAACCCTAACCTTTGGCCAGACAGATCTTACCCTATGATACCTCTTGCTCAAACACTCAAGAGGGTAGTAATACTAAACACTTTGCCCATGACTGAATGTGGTCTTTTTGGAGATCAATTTTGCAGAAGACCAAAGTCACATTTTATCTTTTCTTTTTAGGTCATAACTTACCTTTATTTACAGCAAACATCTCCATAGCATCACCCAAAATTTCTAATTTTCGGTAAAGGATGAGACCAGTCTATAGGGCAGAAAAAAATAAAAGAAAATACCAAAGGAAACCAAAATTAAACTCTCTGTCCTATCTTCAGAAAAATCCAAAAAAATGATTCCCAAATCACCTAAAAAGCTGAATTCTTTCTATCATAGCATGCAAAGATCTACATGCCTTCATTTAATCACACCAATTGTGCTAATTGAGAAAGTAAGGTGCCTAAGCCTTAAAAAAAAAAAAAAAAGTTTAAATTATCACTTTTTAACACCCAATACTATAAAGTATCCAACTCAAATAGCTTATAAATGTAATCTACCAAATTACCACCAAAGAAGAGAAATCTGTTTTGACTACAAATACCCACACTTCCCCATATTTCACTGAATCAGCTGAGAATGTTAGTCAGTGGATGCACAGGGCTCCTGCCAGGCATTATTAAAAAGAACAATCAAGTCACACCAACTTTTCATGAAAAATACTACAGAAGTTGTGCTAGTTTTACAACAAGTTTTATGATTTTTAAAATATAACAAAGGAAAATTATTTTCCTATTTCCCTGACCAAATAAATAAATATTTTCCTGGTTGCAAGCCAAAGGAGTTTCTAATCCTAAAATCAGGTGCAAAAAGAGAAACAAGATGTTCATCTATGAATATATTAATGAATTAGGGAAAAAGAAACTCACTAGGGTTTAGATGAAGATAAGACCAAATTTCACTATGTATAGGCATGTTAAATATGAAAATGCAACTAAATACAGCAACAGAAAGCTAAATTTACAGACAATTTTCTAAATTTTTGCCATATATATTTTTAAAGATAAAAATAGGAACTAAGACCAATTTCAATACAGAAAATGTCTGGTAATTATTTTTATTCTCAAGTTGCTTACAAATCAAACACATCATCAATACCATTCATGCTTGCTGGGGTTTTTAAGCTTTCATGTTTTCAGAGTTAACCTTTTTTTTTTACATACAAAATTGGATATTTTGGCTTCATAACAGTGAAAAGAGTACTGAACGATCTGTTGATTGGTACTTGCTAATCAAAATACTGAGAATTAAGTATCACTAAGCTCTTTCTAAGCATTTTTAATGCCAAACTTAAATACATACACCATTTAAAATACTTTTAAAAACACATACAAAAATAAAATACTTTAGTTGTGATTGTGACACAAACGCAATAAAATTTTTCTAAAGGGATTATGATAAGGTTTTAAAAATTACATAACAGACTAAAGATCTTGAAGTACATACATAAGCATCTGTGGCTGCATACAGTTTCTGGTCCTCAGTGAGGGGGTAATTACTCCAATTGCTACAGCGGATAGACTTGTCTTTCAGGAGTTGTTTACTGAAGAGGTGTTTAACCAGACCATTAAGGCTCCAGGTCTCAGCACTTTTCAGCTAAAAGTAATATAAAAAGTCAACATTTAAAAAATTATGGCTTTCTACTTTCAAATATTCCTAAACACTGCCAAATATCCATGCCACAAATAAAATCAGAAACATTATTCCAAAATAAAACCCAAAGATATTCCTCAATTAATTTGCCGTCACTAAAAACTTCTATTGCAATCCACACTGTAAGAAATTAATTCTGGAACTTCCAATGAAGGCATTAAAATTCTTTGTAAAACTATTGTTCATGGAAAAAGTTGAATAGGTTAATAGGCTTTCTACTTCCCAGGCAAATGAATAGCTGGCTAAATATGGGAATCTAATATAATTACTACATTAATAAAATATGTGAAATATGGGTAATGGAAGTAATGGTACAACTTCCACTAAGAACATTATACCACAAGAGCTGCATTATGCTCTTTCTTAAAAAAAAGTTGCATTTAAGAGGTGAACTTAAAATACAATATTTAAAATATGCAAGTACCAAGGTTTGGGGGCTAAATCAATTGCATGCCAAGTCAATGGATTAGGGGAAGGTTTTCATTACAGAGCACTCATATGGAACTTCTTCAGAGTTACAAAATCATCTTAACGATTAAATTATTTTTTTTCCAAAAATCTAACATTCAGATAGAAGGAACATTCCGTGCAACACAAAATTATCTTGTTTATGAAAAAAAGTACGTATTATTTCACCTTTTCATTGGCAACATCTGTCAGCTCCACAAAACCCCTCAATTTGATGTCAAAGTCACGTAGAAGTTTCCACTGATCTCCTTCAATTCCTACACCTGCTTTTTTAATTGCTTCATTTTCAAGCAACATTTTTAATCCCTGGGGAAAAACTATAACATTTTATTGTTACTTCAACAGGTTCAATCAAATATGATGGATTCACTTTTTACTTCTCACATATTGAACGTTTATATTTAAATTTGTGTTTATGTCAAATTCAGAAACCCATTTAGCTTGAATATTTTTCCTTCCTAAAGCAAAAAGTCTTAACTGGCAAATAAAAAGAAAAAACAATTTTTTTCCCCTGCTAACACTAACGGTATATTCCTGGTCATTTAGCCACTCTAAACTTCAGTTCCGGGAAGCGGGTGTGGCTCAATCGATAGAGCTCCCGTTTACCACATGGGAGGCCCCGGGTTCGCTTCCCGGGGCCTCCTTGTGAGGGCAGGCCGGCCCGCGCGGCATGGTGGGCTGATGCAGCAAGACCTCACAGCAAGGGGGAGATAAGCAGACACAAAAAAAACACACAGCAAAATGGACACAGCGAATACAAGCAGCAAGGGGGGGATAAATAAATAAATAAATAAATCTTTAAAAAATAAAAATAAAAAAAAATAAACTTGAGTTCTCTTCTCTCTAAAACAGGAATTATATCACTCCCACATGCCTAACAGGGACATTGTGAAAATTAAATAGACGTGAATGAACCAAGAAGAACTTATAAATACTTAAATAAATGTAATATGAAGAGAGCTAATGAAAGAGCTATTTATAAAATGGAAAAAGTTGATACAATACAATTATCAATCATAAAAAGATGAAACAAAAAAGAGATACCAACCTGACATAGAAGAAATGTGAAACAAATAACATTTGCTCTCTGACACACACAACTGAATTAGTGCAACTCTGCCTAGTGTTCCTTTACTGTATATTGGAGGCCATTCCATGTCAAATCCTATCACATCTCCATCAGATAAACTCATGCTAAAGGGGGAAAATAGTCTAAATTAATTGCATTAAAACTTTAAACTTCTGCATAACTAAAGACATTATTCAAAAAGTTAAAATACAAGCCACAAACCGATAGAAGATACCTGTGACACCTATAACCAGTAATTAATAGTCAGAAAATATTTTTAAATTCCTTGACAAAATCAATACGAAAAGTCAAACAACCCAGTCAAAAAACGGGAGGAAAAATGAACAGGCCGTTCCCCAAAAGAAATGGCCAATAAATTCAAATAAATATGTAAAGACACTAAATCTCACTAAAAATCAGGGAAATACAAATTAAAATAAATCTACCATTTCACATCTCTCTGAATGTCAAAATCAAAGATTCACAAGGGCTAGCATGGGAAATTATCAGTATACTGGAAAAATTGTAAAAATTGGTAAAAGTTTCTTAGGAAAAAGTTCGGCAATGCCTAGTTGAGGATGCCTGAACTCTATGACCTGGCAATTATTTTTCATTAATATATGAAACTCTCATAGGTACACAATGAGATAGACATGTTTAAGAATGTTCACTGCCAACACTGCCTTTTCCAATTTAATGTTACTTCCACCATCATCCCACACCGTTACGATCCATTCCCAAGCATATTTCCCAATTTCTGTCTGTAGAGATTAGAAAACTCATGCAGTTCTTTCATAGTGTGCTGCACCTCCTCATTGGGTCACACTTTGTACCTCATCTTTAGGGGTCTGCTGGAACTTCCTCTAGTTATAGGTCTGGAAGCAAAGAGGAGAGGTGAAGGCAGGTCCTGAGGAGAATTAGCAGTGTCTTACATGTTGACCCCCAGGGGATTCCATTACAGGTTCTTCCAGCAAAGCAGGGTTAATCTCTTCAGACTGGTAGAAAGGCTGCTTTCTCAGAGGAGGCCAATATAGATTTATATGGCAAAGGATGCCTTCCACTGTTAAAGAGGACTGAGCAGAATTTAGGGATTTAATTGCTCCAACTTTATCATGACCTGCACATATGTCTCCATTTCAATTTTCAGGATCCCACTCCTTCCCAATCTAGGCCCTCACTTTAACAGCTGACACCCTGCAAGGTTGGGAATTCAATTTGCATTGTAATTCAGCTAACTTGCACAGAATAACTTTTAAATGAAGTACTTAACAGTCATATCTAATATTCTTTTTAAGGATCATATACTAAAATTGTTGCACACTAAATATAACAGAGCCAATCACAACCATTATTCGATATTACTATGTTGGTATTTTTAAATATAAAGGTGCATAAACTGATACCAAAGTCAGACAAGGCAAACAAAGACACTGCAGGAAAACTACAGCCCAATATCACTTACAAAGACTTAGGAATAAATTTAACCAAGGAGGTGAGAGACTTGTACTTTGAAAACTACAAAACTGGCCAAAAAAATTAAAGATTACTTAAATAAATGGAAAGACAACCCCTGTGTGTGAACTAGTTTGCAATCTTAATATTATTAATACAGCAACACTACCCAAAGTGATCGAAAGACTGAATACAAACCCTTTCAAAATCACAATGGCCTATTTTGCAGAAATAGAAAAGCTGATCCTCAAATTCAGATGGAATTGCAAGGAACCACAAATAGCCAAAACAGAATTTTAAAAGGAGGACAAACTTAGAGGACTTATACTTCTTCATTTCAAAACTTACTACAAAGCTACAGTAATCAAAACAGCGGGGTACTAGCGTAAGGACAGATTTAAAACCAATGGAAAAGAATTGAGTCCAGAAATAAAACTATACATCTATGGCCAACTGATTTTCAACAAAGGTGCCAGGTCCACTTCATGAAGAAAGAACAAATGATGCTGAGACAACTGGACATCCACATGCAAAACAATGAAGTTGGCCCTTTACCTCACACCATTTATAATAAAATTAACTCAAAATGGAGTAACAGTACCTACATGTTCATAGCAGTACTATTCACAATAGCCAAAAGGTGGAAATAGTCCCAATGACCATCAGTGGATGAATGAATAAACCAATTATGCTATCTACATACAATGGAATATTATTCAGTCGTTAAAAGGAATGAAGTACTGGTACATGTGAACCTCAAATATATTATGCTAACTGAATGAAATTGGATAAACCAATCATATTTTGTATGATTCCATTTATATGAAATATCAAGAATAAGTAAACCCATAGAGGCAGAAAGCAGATTGGTAGTTATCAGCAGATGGAGGGAGGGGTGATGGAGAAAAACTGCTTAACAGGTACAGGGTTTTCTTTTAGACTAAAGAAAATGTTTTGGAACTAGATAGAGGTGGTAGTTGCATAGCACTGTGAATATAATAAATGCCACTTAATTGCTCACTTCAAAATTGTTAAGTTTGTGTTATGGTAGTTTCATTTCAATAATCAAATCAAATATTTAAAAATTAAAAATGTATCAGTGACCTACATTTAAAACACAAAACTATAAAATACTTAAAGGAAAAGGTATATGTAAATTTTCATGGCCATGAATTTGGCAATGGATTCTTATATATGAAAACAAAAGCCTGAGCAATGAAAGAAAAAATAAAGTGAACTTCATCAAAATGAAAAACTTTTGTACATCATAGGGAATTGTCAAGAAAATGAAAAGACAACAACGGAATGGAAGAAATCATTTGCAAATCATATTTATGATAAGGGTGTAGTATCAAGAATAAATAACTCTTACAACTCAATAACAAAAGGTGAACAATCCATTCAAAAATGGGCAAAAGGCCTGAATAAACATTTCTCCAGAGAAGATACACAAATGGCCAAAAACTACATGAAAAGGTGAACATCATTAGCCATTAGGAAATGTAACTCAAAATCACAGTAAGGTACCTCTTCATACCCACCATGGAGGCCATTATTTATAAAAAAAAAAAACAGAAAATAACAAGTGTTGACAAGTATGTGGAGAAATTAGAAACTTTGCACATTATGGGTGGGAATGCAAAATGGTACAATCACTGTGGAAAAAAGTATGGCAATTCCTCAAAAAGTTAAACACAGAATTGCCGTATGATTTAGCAACTACAATCCTAGGTATATACCCAAAAGAAATGAAACAGGTATTCAAACAAAAACTTGTTCATGAATGTTCAGAGCAGCATTATTCACAACAGCCAATGGGGGAAACAATCTAAATGTGTCCATCAACTGAAAAAGGACAAACAAATTGTGGTATATATATATAATATGGAATATTAATCCGCCATAAAAAGGAATAAAGTACTGATGTTTTGCTAAAATGGGGGCAAACCTCAAACACATTATGCTAAGTGACAGAAGCCAGACACAAAAGGTCACATATTGTATAATTCCATTTATATGAAATATCCAGAAAAGGTAAACCCATAGAGACAGAAAGCAGATTTCTGGTTGCCAGGATCTGGGGCGAGGGGAAAAGAGGGAGTAGCTACTCAATGGATATAAAGTTTTCATATGGGGTGATGAAAATGTTTTGGAACTGGATATAAGTAGTGGTTACACACAACATTGTGTATGTACTAAATGCCCCTGAACTGTGCACGTCAAAATGGTGAATTTTGTTATATGACTTTCACCTTAATAAGAAAAATTAATTAAAAATATATACCCAGGTATCCATCAACAGATGAATGGATAAACAAACTGTGGTCTATTCACACGATGGAATATTATCTAGCTGTAAGAAGAAATGAAGTCGTAAAGCATATGACAACATGGATGAACCTGGAGGACATTATGTTGAGTGAAGCAAGCCAGACAAAGAAGGACAAATACTGTATGATTGCATTACTGTGAACCAAATATATTGTGTAACATATTGATAAAAAAAAAAAAAAATTTATATGTATCCATTACATTTAATTGAGAAATGTATATATTTATTCATCTGTGTTTACTTTTTAGTTTTTAATTGTTTATATTTTCAATTATTAAATGTACAAATAAAGTTAAAGAAAAAAAATATATATACATATATAAAGGTTCATTATGAGGTTGAATAATTGTTTTTGCCCTTAAACTGGTGAAATACAAATATAGTTTTATATATATCATCTTAAGTACTGAATGCCAAAAAGTAAAGTAATAGAATGGCTTATGAATGACAAGCAGGTATATTGCAAATTTCATTTAGTGATTTTTATTTAATTTTTATTTTAAGATTAGAATCAGAAGTTATCACTGATATTCCATATGCAGAAATAATTATCTATTGAATATACCTCAGGTGCACAATGCAGTATACTTACAAATATTACCATAATAGTTATCTTTTACGGGCCCAAACGCAAATGACACTAAAAAATTCAAATCACTCACCTAATATCTTCTGATAGGAAAGAGCAATCACTAGCTTCATAACTGTACACAATAGATCCAGTGAATTCTAAAAAGGGAAGGTCATCTTCAAAAACACTCTTTTGAACAGATGCCTTGAGTTAAAAAAATTTCAGAAAAGGTACAAATAAAGTTCAAATTAAAACATGCACTGAAGCATTCAAATTAGTTTTCAGTTTTATTGACTAATATTTTATAGACTAATGAAGTCATACAGACAATGTAACAAATAAAGATAAATTCATCCCACTGCAAAATTATTCTTCCTAACAGGTTTATTTTCAAACTTCTAATCCTATTTTCATAAAAGTATTTATTTTACTGATAAAGAAAATTACATTAGTAATCTATATGAAATATTGCCGTAAAATGCTGAAAACTGGCTGGCTGTTTTTAAATCTATGAGGGCTTAAACTGGCTTGTCCATAAAAATTTGCCACAGTAAAATACTGCCTAAATTATTATTTGAATTGGAAAAGATTAGTAAGGTCAACCAGGAACACTGGATAAAAGGGAAAGAATTCTTACTTTACAAACCCTACTAAAATACTAAGATATACTCTTATTGTCCCTTCTAACCCAAAAAAGGAAAGGCAAAAAACTAGAAAAATAAAAGGGAATTTCTTTAACATTCTTAAATAAATAAGACATATTTAGGGGCACTATAATAAACCTCGCAGTAAAGAACAGTGAAGAGTAAATACGGGGAAAAAATGTGGCTCAAGCGGTTGAGTGCCTGCTTCACACATGGGAGGTCCCGGGTTTGGTTCCCAGTGCCTCCTACAAAAAAAAAAAAAAAAAACACCAAGCAAAAACAAAGAAAGAAACCAACGCAGGGGAGCCGATGTGGCTCAGTGGTTGAGCGCCAGCTTCCCACATATGAGGTCCCGGGTCCAATCCCCAGTCCCTGGTACCTAAAAAAAAAAAAAAAAGGGTAACTAGAGCACTAACCACACTTATGTGTGAGATTAAATATAAGATCTCAACAGTTAGAGAAAGGGAGAAGTGAGGTCTCAATTTCTTATAGATTTACAGGGTATGTTTTATTTTCAAATGTATTAGTACTTTATTTAATTAAGTACAAAAATTGTTGATATCTACAAAATACGTCTTTTCCAGGACTAAAAGTTTTAAGTAACCTCTCACAAGTCATTTTGTCCCCTATATTAAAATAATCCGATGCTGCCTGAAAGAAAAAAATCAGAGATTTTAGTTACAATATAAAATTCTTAGTGCTAGAAAGAACCTGAGGGATCATTTGGCCAGCAGTTCTCAAATGCATTATACGACACAGCAAGCTAACATAAGGGCTGCTCTGAGAAAAGAAGGTTCCACAATCAATTCCGTTTGGGAAATTACTGTCCCTGTGGAAGATTCTCACTACATATGACTATGGATATTCTGTATTAAAGAAACTTAATTTTGTTTAACACACTTACCTTTACCTAACAAGCAAAAAGGATCCTTTTAAATCATAATGTCTATTAAAACTTATACAATACATTTTGACTTAATGTCTTGATCCAACTCCTCCATCTTATGATGAACTGAAACCCCAATGACTTATTCCAGGTTATCATGTTACCCTATACACTATTAAACTAACAAAAGTAATAATTTTAAAAATACTCTGCTACATTAGAAGAAAACAATTTTGATATGGCAATATCCATTCAATGACTAATTTCTGGTTTATTTACACAACAGCCACTCTGACCTAAATAATGACCTGAAATTTATAAGTGAAAGTTGGCTCATTGTACAGTCAAATTTAAATGAAGTTTCCAACCTGAATGAGTAACTGATGAATAACATACCTTTCTTTCTACTACAGCACATCTCTGATTCTTCACAGACATCCATTCAGGAAGTTTCCGCTGCTGTGGAGTTGCTTTCAATTTTTTTTCATTCATCTTGAAAATATCCTAGTTGCAAAATCCAAAAATCAATGACTTTGCCAGTAAATTCAACAGAATCTTTGAAGGATAACGTACATAGATGTACTGTCTATATGACTGAAGAACCAAACATACATATTTAAAGTAATTTATGGTGTCTAAACCCAAGTATGAGTTAGAAGAGCTGGAATCAGAAAAGAAACAAGTACAATATGCTAGATCCAGTAACTAGTTTTTCTTTTTTTGTTGTTTTTTTTTTAAAGTGAGCCAGTTTAACTGAGTTTTTGGGTTCTAATAGATTCAAAATTCTATTGTTCTATGATTTTTCATTCCTTCAAAAATAGCCTTTATCTCAACAATACTTAGGAATATAAATTGTTATAAATTTTTCCACATCCTTAACTTTCTATACACTTATTATCTGCCCCAACATCTAAGCAAACTCAACAAAGGTATTATATTTGTTCACAAGTCTACCTGAACATGAATTTTGAAGACAGGTAACAGTTTTTTTATATTAAGGAAATTTTATTACATTCCTGGCTAAGTAAGAGTTTCCCTAAGAATCTGTCTCTTAAATGATTTTTTTTTAAAACCATGTTAATAGCTTGGAGAACTCTCGTTAAGGTAAATCAAACTTCAAGTATAGTTATAGAAAATACAATGAAGAGGAAAATCGTGACATATTTTTGTTAATGGTAAAACAACCCGTATCCTCATGTGACTTACTAAAGTAGCCTCAAGTTTTTACCTATTACCTCAAATTGCTAGTAATAAAGTAGTAGTTTTGAAGATACACCTGAGGATTCTCATGATGAACTATGATGCTACTGTGAAACAATCCCAGCAACTGTTTATGAGTTAGAGTTAACCAGTCACATTTGATTAAACAATACCCAGCAAGTGTCCATTTTAATTGCTCATTTTCCCAAACATAAACCAAAAACTGAGAATAACTTACCGAACAAAAAATTTAAAAGATTATGTTATCTAACTTAAAATTTTCCTTCTAGAACAAACTCCATCACTCTTATGCATTGAGGAGGAAAAGGTTAACAGCAGGGTTCGAACTCACTTTTTCCCTACCAGGAATGAAAAATGAAAGATTTCTACCACAGGTTCCTAGTAAATATGCTAATAACCTTGAACCAGAAGGCAGACTCTTGTAGGAACCTATTAATGGTTCAAAAATACCAGATTCCCTATCTAGAAAAAGTTGTTAGCAGGATATAGTTCATCTAGATTGTTTATAGAATTCCAGATTTCCTGGAATTATGGATTTATGTATTTATGGCTAGAAAATAGAGGGTAATTCAAGTAAACTGTGGAATTAACAGTAGATAGAACAGAGGAATTTCAAAACCACAACTTTCTTTGTGAACAATGTTTTTGCACACATTACCCAAAACTAATCTGTTAATCCCAAGCCATAACATGTTCTATGTACAAAAGAGGAACATTTTTGGAATCTGTATCTGACAGTTGGAGGCTCCTCAGAAAAAAAAAAAATTCTATCTGCACTTAGTGCTTGCCTGTTTTCTCTGAATCATTAATAAAGTTTGGCATTGAGTAAGATCTATGATTCACTGAATCTTTTTTGACAATTCAACTCTTGGTGTTACTGTATGCATTATATGTAATCAATAATATGTAAAATACATATAAAGCTTTATTAATTATAAATCATTTGACAAATGTTAGTAGTTACTAGTAAGTTTTTATTTGCCACAAATTCAGTACAATTGACTGGAGAAGTCAAAAGTTGGTCCCAAAGTGTGTGTGTATATATATATATATGGTCTGGTCTTAACCTTAAAATATATTTTTATAAAATTGGAAAACATATTTGTGCTATATCCAAGATAGATCATTGGCAAACAGGCCAGGAAACTGATGTTTCTGCAAATGATACACAACTATAAAAACAATAAAACCTTATATTCTGTAGCTGATTTGTACTTCCAACAACAAATAAACTTCAATAACTCTTCCCCATCTATAGTCACCTATAACACTAAAATCATTTTAATTTGAAATGCCTAACTTTTAGACAAACACTCTCTTTTGCACACAGAAATTGATTAGATACTTCCAGGAAAAGAATCTGTAAACAAACTTGTTTACAAACCTAACAGCTTTATCAAATTTATTTTGATCTTAGGATAATAAAACGCATACAGAAAATTAAGGCTGTAGGACAATTTACAAAAGGGAAATCCTTTTAACATACATATGGATTTTCTTTGTTGATGAGATAAAGATTATTCTTGGAAGGAATCAAAGTCTTAGAATAATAGAATTTTCTTCTGAATATTTTGCTTTATATATTTAGCTTCTACATTGTCAAGTATGAATAACTTTGACACAACTTTTCCTAAAATCACAACTTTAATCATTACATAATGCTTCACACTGTACTATTAAAGGATCTTAAATTTCCCTTTGATATAAATATTGCATTTTTGTTTTCTTTGGTTTGCACTTTCCTGGGATCATCTTGCCTGTCTTTTATCACTTATCAACCTTTATTACTTTTTTAAAGCTGACTTTTTTTTTTTTAGATTCATAATTGGTTTACCTGGTTTGCCAATTGATGCTATTTTTTTTTTCTTTATTAAAGAAGTGGGTTTACAGAACAATCATGCATAAAATGCAGGATTCCCATACACCACCCTACCACCACCACCTTGCATTGGTGTAGGACATTTGTTACAAGTGAAGGTAGCACATTTTTATAACTGTACTATTAAAGTCCATGCTTTAACCTAGAGTTCACTGTTGGGTGTAGTGTGTTCCAGGGATTGAGTTTTTTTTTAATTTTTTTTTTAAGATATTTAGGTTACATAAATGGTACATAAAAAATATAGGGGAGGGAAGCGGCTGTGGCTCAATTGGTTGGGCTCCCGTTTACCATATGGGAGGCCCCAGGTTTGATTCCCGGGGCCTCCTGGTGAAGGCAAGTCGGGCTGCATGGCGCGGTGAGCTGACGCAACAAGATGATGCAGCAGGGGGAGACAAGAAGACACAGAAAAACGCAAAGCAAATGGACACAGAGAGCACAAGCAGCAAGTGGGGATAAATAAATAATAAATCTTTAAATATATATATATATATATATATATAGGGGATTCCCATATGCCCTGCTCCCCACACCACCCATATTCACCCCCAGGGATTTTTTTTAAAATTTTTATTCTGTTACCATACATAGGATATAACATTTTAACCATATTCAGATATATGTCAGTGTTGTTAACTGCATTCACAATTTTGTGCTACCATCACCACCATCCATTACCAGAACATTTCCATCATTCCAAATAGGAACTCTGTATCTTCCCATTCCCTATCCCAACCCTGTCCCCTGGTAGACTATTTAAACATATGCCTGGGATTTTTGTTTTTGTTGTTTTGTTTTTGTTTTTTGTTTTGAATAGTCCAATCTGATGTTCTTTTCAATAGGGAAATTCATCTCATTCACAGTTAGTGTAAGAACTTAAATTTTCCCTTTCACCTTACTTTGATTAGTATTTTACTTTCTTTTAGTTTCTTTTTTTCCCCATTTTCTTCTGACTTGGTGAAATTATCATTCATTCCCTTTTTTCCTATTGCTAATGTTTCACTGTTTTTCCATCCTACTATTCATCCCACTATTGCTTTATTATTTCCACTAAATAATATATCTTTTCCACACCAAGACCCTACTCTTCCCCTACCCGCTCTTGCCTGACCCTTTCAAACTACTATTTTTTTGCAGATATGGTTTTGATTATAGAGCACTAGTTTTCTCTTAGTATTCCTCTATTTCAAGAACCCTTACTTTCTTAGCATTTATATTACAAACTTCATCTACTTTAATACAAATGTATATAAATACGTATGTAATGTATTTGCTTACTAACCTCTTCTCTTCATCTAACCCTATTTTGAATCTCTATTCTGACTCGTTTGTTTAGAGGACTCATATCACTTATTTTTTTCCAAGCAGAATACGTAGGTAAAACACTCTGATCCTTTGCTTATGTGAAAATGTACTTTTTTCCAGCTTGATAGGTAAATGATATATTGGCTGAATATAGGAGTCTCTCAGTAATCAAAAGATGTTCTCTTACTGTATTCTACCTTTCAATGTTGTAAGTGAGAAATCCATTGTTTTTCTGATGTTTTTCTCCTCTGCATGTAATCTCTTTTTCCTATCTGGAAGCTGAAAAGACTTTCAGGGATTTTTTATTTTAAAGAACTCAACTCTTTATGTATTAAACCTTCCTGGGATCCGTGAGTCCTTGGGAAGGCCTCCTTTCCAAGTCTTAAGTCAAGGAAAATTCTATTATTAGTTTGATTGCTAATTACTATAACTAGTCCTTTTATTCGCTGTACAACATTTATTCACATGCTAGCTTTCCTGGATTTCCTCTCCTAATTTCATGATTGCTGACTTTTAAATTTTTGTTCTGTATTTTAAGAAACTTCTACTTGACTTCTAAAATGCTAATTTGGTTCTCAATAGCGACCTCTTTCAGCCTCCTGGATTTTTATAACTTTAAGATCTTGATTGTTAGTTCCAGAGTCTTTTTGTGTTCTAGTTGAGTCTCCCTTAATGTGCCTTTCACCTACTTATTTAGTAAGAGTTATACTACAGCTCAACAGATCTCGTTTGATAGGAATTTCCTCCTCTGGATGTTTGTCTGGGTCCCTCTCTGAGGGTCTGCTATATTACTTTGATGGACTGTTATTTTACTTTGCCTATATGACGCTATTTACTATCAGCAGTCATCATTTCTTAAGATCCCTGATACAGCTGCAGGCAGGGGACCAGCCGACCATAGGTCCACGAAGCTGTTAGGAGGCAGCTTCTGATCACAAGTCTTCCAAGTTTACCCTCAAGATCTAGCCCAGCAGCACAACTTCCCTGGAAGTTCTCTAAACATGAAAGATCAAGCAAGCCTTCCCAGGGCTAATCAGTTTTTCAGTTCAAAAATTATCTATTTAGATTTCAGCCATATCTGCTCTACTTCTGTAATTTTGTTGAGGATTTTATTTAGGGAATTAGGTTTTAATTCCTTTCTTGTGTAAATTTTCCTTTACCACAGTTTTTGGTTCTTTTATGAATAGCTGCCTGTTGATGTCTCTGGTGATATCTATAGGGATTTTTAGTTCTTTTTTGTTTTACATATTTTTCCCTTCAAGAGTTAATGATTCCATTTATTCAGCTTGATATCTGTTGATTCTCCTCAAATACATGATTGATTCTCTATTGTCCACTTCATTTATAATTGAAGGTCTATAGCAGAGTTCAGCAACATTTTCAGCACTACAGAAAATTCAGAAAGTGAAAATATTTTTATGGCACACTGGGGAGGGGATCTGGGAATGTGGATATGAATTTTGTAAAAAATTTTTACATTTTCTTTATAGGATTATAATCTTCAAACTTTTCAAATAAGAAACTTGAACTTGCTTTCATGAACATAACTTTGGTATATCAGGTTTATGCTTAAAATGGCTGCACTCAACTCCTGCTTAATACTTATAACATTTTCTTCAAATTCCATATAGCAACCATTACAAAGCACAAGTGAGAGCAAACGGCAGAAGAGGGAGGAACCTTTGCTCCAATTGACTGAAAACTCCTTTTACATCTGTAACAGATTGAGATTATTTATGAATCCCAAAAAGAGAAAGATTATGAATAGATTAGGAAACCAATCTATTCTGGGTGTGATACCCTTTGATTATACTGGATTCAGTTGAGCGGTCCTTGATTAAATTACCTGTTATGATTAGCACTTTGATTCGACAACGGGTTCAGTCCCTGCCCCCTTGGTGAGCCGATATAAATTGACACTCACTCTAGAAGACCTACAGGTAGAGAGAGCTCTGTCATTTTTTATTCTGGGGCCCCAGGGAGAGATGAGCCGTTTGCCTGATAGTTTGCAGCTGAAGAGAACAGTGCAGCTGAGCAGCTGAGCAGGCCAGGAAAGAAGGGAGCCCTATGCCAGAGACTGATACAGGAAGCGCTGAGACAAGCCCTATGCCAACCAACAGCTGAGATCAGGAAGAAGGTGGGCCCACAGAGTCTCAGGAAGCCCAGAGAGGAGAGCCCAGGCAGAGATCAGCAGCCATCTTGCTTCAACACGTGGCAGTTGACTTTGGCGAGAAATCAACCTTGAGTTGGACTCTTTAGGGCCTTGTCACTGTAAGCTTTTACCCCAAATAAATACCCTTTATAAAAGCCAACAGATGTCTGGTACTTTGCATCAGCACCCCTTTGACAGACTAATACCATATCGTTAACCAGTATTCCAACAATTCAATCTCTCTAGATTGTATTTCAACATGCAAAAATTCTTTAAATCTAATAGCTTCTCCTTTTCTCCACTGAGAACTATAACGTTAATTTCTTCTGGTATTACATAAGTTTTGAATTATTTCTTATCAAGTATATCAAAATAATGCTAAAGCTTTTTTTCAAGCACACATTGACTTTGCTCTTCGAGTACTATTAATTCTTCCTTAGATTTCAAAAAACACCAATTAAACAACTTTTCTCAAAACATTTTATCTTCACTTTTCCGAAGCTGAATTTGTGCTCTGAATACATAAACTTTGTGCATGTTAATATATTTTTCACATGGTCACTGCATTTCTTGTTGGAGTTAATTCAAGTACTCAAAATGTCAGTTAAAGATACTACTTTTGGAGCCAATAACTATACTTCAACAAATCTGCAAAGTAAGAATCATTCACATGGAATAATTTTACATTCTCCTTTTAGCTTATAAATTTGCTTTTGGACTGTCAACAAAGCTTAGTAATCAAAGAGCTAAACATATTTCTTCACCTGAAGCTGAAAAAAAAGTATAATAACACCTTAGATTCATTTGGTTCACCATTTTAATGTGGAATTCAGAACTACAGGCAAATTTTTATATACAAGCAATTCTCTCTGAAGAAAATGTATTATTTTAATCTCAGGGTTTTTTAGATTAAACTCAATGTAAAACTTTAATCTGTTCCTGTTGTCACAGTCCCTAATTTCCACTGTGTTTCCATAATACATGTTTCAAAGTATTCATTCACTACTTTGAATATTTTTACCCCAGTTGGTTCTGGAAATTCTCTGCCAAGCAAATAATGTTTTTCCAAGCATTTTGCATCAGGGATTCATTAAATCTATTAACTGAAGACCACTACCAGCATTGCTGGATTCATATCTGCAAAGAATACCTTTTGAATAAATAATCTTCTGGATTAGCATTGCCTCTATGTCATCTGTGAAATCTTCAATGTATCTTCTACTGGAATAATGGAAAATGGCAATGTTTCATATCCTTTGCCTCACTGGTCCCAAACATAGTGTTCCATAGAAGAAGGAAAAAAGAGCAGATTCAGTAATCCAGTGGGGGTGTCTGGGCTTATCTATTAATTGTACAACCTTGTAATCAGCTTCCTGGGCTCAATGTAATAATCACGTATCAGTCTCAGAATTTAATTTCTTATTTCATGATGAAAGATTCTTAAAAAAGCTCAAATTTTTTCTTTAATAAAATAGATGTTTCATGAAAACGTACCAGAGTAATTTGTTTGGCACCCCTACTACATTTGATTTATGCTGAAAAGTAAAGAATTACTGGGCACCAAATCCAACTCTGAGATATTCTTTATTGTTTAATTATTGATAAAAATTTTATTATTATGTTTAACTCATGAATTGGATGATTATCCAGCTTTAATCAATAAATTAGATATTATAGTGGGAAAATAAATACCTGTAAAAATTAAGTCTAGTTAAATATAAAGTATTTAGAAGATGATAGGGTCTTTATTTCTTTGGAAAAAGTTTTTTGTCATTTTAATTTGTCTGTAATCTTATGAATATTTTATAACAACTCTTATCAAAAACTTTTTTTAAAATTAAGGAAATTAAATAAGATGGGAAGTACTGAAATATTTTTCATTTAATTTAACAATTAAAATTTGAAAAGTCAACAAAATATACTTCTGGGTAATCAAAAATATTTTTAAACTGATTTCTTGAAGTCATGAAGGCCTATATTTCCCTTAATAAATCAACTGATACATATGTTCAATTATTTATTATTTTTCGGGATAAGCACTAGCTCTTTAAATTCTAAAAACAAACATATTATGAAATTCCATCAAAGTCAGAGTTTGACAAATTGTCAACATCAAAAGACAGTAATATATAAATAATTAATCAAGAAAATTAACAAAATCAATTGTATTCTATTATGGAACATTTAATACCACACAATAATAATTAACCATCATGCTGTTTTCTTTGTTAGCAGTAAAATTATGAAAGTTAAGGACAAATAAGATTCAAAGAATTTTACGCACATTAACACACACACATAACTTTGGCAATGAATAAATAATTTACAGACACAAAGTAATAACTAGACTACTTGAAATCATTCAACAGAAAGTCAAGGGGAATACTACATGATATAGCTGCCACAGAATTCCCTCTGCCCAAGTTTACTATGCATATCCATACCCTTTATGCTGGCCTCAGGCAGTTTACAGAAGTATATGGATCAAGGGTTCTTAGCAAGGGGTCCGTGAGCTTGAACTGAAATTTAAAAAAAAAAACATGATTCTTGTGGGGACATGTTGGTGTATGTGTGATATATTTATTACATAATACACAGTAGAGTGTGGACTTAGTAAGGGGTCCATGGTTTTCACCAGACTGGTGAAGGGGTCCATGGAACAAAAAAGTTGTAAAGAACCCCAGATCTAGATGAAAAATGTTCAAATATAATTTTACCTACTACAAACTTATGAATGACTATTTTATAAAATGATTTGAATACTACAAAAAAATGTAACTATCAACATCTTGTATTATCTATAAGCCATTCACAATATATCACTATGATACAGCATTAGTTGGAAGCCACTAAATGTACTCCAGCTAACTCTTGCCAATAGTCACTGCAGGCCCAGTGTTGCTAGATCTTCCAATTTTTTTCAAAAGACAAAAATCTGGATGTTACTAAGCAGTCTTACATTTGATGTCAATTTCCAAGACCCCTTTGTAGGCCACAATTTGGCCTAAAGGCCTCCTAATTTGCCACGCCTGGTGCAGATACAACAATACTAGCAGCTGGTGTAAGCATGCCTAGAAATTTTTTGAGAGAGTACACTTTCACAAATCATTCTTTGCATGAAATACCTGGCTACAAGTTTTTGTACGTGAACTATAAAATGAGGAGTGGAGAAAGAGTAGGAACATGTCAACATGGAGTTTCCTTCAAGGTTCACACAGAGGAAACAGGGTGGTAGGCTACAGGACCCACATAATTAGGGGAGAAGGAATTAAGTTACTCTAAGGATGAAGCACATCTCCTTCCCATCCCCCCAACACATACACTTCTGAGTCTACTATGTCAACTCAAAGTGGCCCAAAATATTACCCCACTTTTATCTCTGGCTTTGATAATCAAAGTACAAGCTACCACACAGCAAATATTTCACTTTATCCTGCTGCAGACATTGAACAAATACTGTGAACCCAGAGAGGGGCACTTGCCCAGTTCTTTCAGTCCATCAATTACCACTGTCAGCCATATGCTTTAATAGCAGTCAAATTTTTAAAAGGGCTGGTTTGATGTTATCATGTGAACCAGAGTCTAGGCTAAATGAAAGGCAAGCCATTTTATGCATGAAGGAAGTATTTTCATGCAATATCAAGATTTTTCTCAAAATACTTTTCTAGTTTTCATACCATTTAACCCATACTTTCATTTGTAAGAATTTATACTAATAAAATTAGACAGCATTCCCCAGCAAAATTTAATACAAGGATAGTCACCCTTGGTATTTATAATATTTAAAATGTATATTTACAATATATACCATGGTTTTATAATTTATCAAGGGAAAAAAAAACAAATTAGACTCTAATTTTATGAAATGAATATATATTTGCCTGTGTATAGAGTATGTATGCATCTGTGTGTGCATGTATGTTTGCACATATATGTGTATATACTTACAGGCCTGAAGTAATGTATACCAAAATAATAGTTGTTATCCCATAATTGTAGATGGTTTGTAACTTTTTTCTTTATTCTTGTTTTAGTTTCCTGGGTTGCTCAAGTAAATATCATGAAATAGGTCAGCTAAACAATGGGAATTTATGTGCTCATGATTTTGAGGCTAAGAGAAAGGTCTATCATCAAGGCAAAGCTTTCTCCCTGAAGACCGTGGTGTCCTCGGGCTGGCTACCTCTGTCCTGGGCACCTTTGTCACATGGCAAGACACATGGCAATGCCTCCTGGTCTCTCCCTTCTCTTCCAGGTTCCGCTGATGTCCAGCTTCTTGCTTCCTGTGGCTTTCTTTCTCTCTGTCTGAATTTCATTCCACTTATAAAGGACTCCAGTAATAAGATCAAGACCCATCCTGATTGGGCTGGTCCACACCTTAACTTCAGTAACCTGATCAAAAGGGTCTACACACACAGGAATGGATTAGATTTCAAAATATGTTTTTCCAGGGTACATAAAGCTTCAAGCCACCACAATACTTTTCTATAATGTTCCGAATATTCCATAAGAACATGTTACTTTTAAAAATCAGAAAAAATAAAGGGGGAAATTTTTTTAAAACAAACAATTAAGACTATATTTTTTTTATACTACAAAATGGGGTTGGCAAATTTTTTCTCTAAAGGGTCAGATGACAATATTTTAGGCTTCACAGGTCATATGGTCTCTTGCACAATTACTCAAGTCCGCCACTGTAGCACAAAAACCATAATACATAAGTGAATGTACATGGCTTTGTTCCGATAAAACTTTACCTATAGATGTTGAAATCTGAATTTCATATAAATTTCACAAAATATTAATTTTTTTACTTTTTTCAACCATTTAAAAATGTAAAACACATTGAGCCTATAGGCAGTACAAAAACAAGCAGCAGGTCAAATGCAGCCTAGCTTACAGTCCAGTTTGCTAACTCCTGCTACGGAACACAGACAAAACGCTCTAAAACTGGAAAATTTCCAGTGCTGTTGTTAGCTAGATTGTTTGTTTGTTTTCAATCTCTAGAATACACTCATAAAATATCTAATTAGAATGCAACTTCCTGATAAACTTTTTTGATAAATTAGTTGCAAAAAGGACCTCACGATAGCCAAATGAGTGGGCTTACTTACAAGGTTGGTAATATTAACCAATTAAATGTTGGAGATTATCTGCCAAAATTGTGAACTATGTTTTGAAAGAAATTCATCTTAAGTGATTCTATTTGACAGCAATTAGATAGCTGAACCACTTATCTGCTAAAGCCACTTCTAATTCACGTCACACTAAATAAGACAAATTTAAGTTGGAACAAAATTAGGAAAATTAAAATCAATCATATTTCAAATTAGCTAAGAAGGGACAGCTTTCTAATCACTTAGCTTTTAAGACATACTCTACTTCACTCTGGCAGATTAGAGATTCATTTCAAGAGAATATTTTTCCACATAGAATTGAATTCAAGAATAGACAGACTTATCACCAGTCTCAAGAGAAAGTTAGGTTCCAGTGGATGAGAAACAAAAAAATCTCTTTGTTCCTAAAACCTCTAACTAAGGTAAGGTAAGTAATACCAGCTGCCACCATGGAAACCAACCTGCCTTACTGCTTAAGGGTTAAATTGAATAAAGTATTACAACTTTTTTGAGATGTATCTCACACACACAATGTGGACACTGTTAAATTAAATGGCACATTTAGATAACCATTTCAAGTTAGGGAAAAAAATATTAGTAAGCTGTTCAATGCTTAACTCTGACAGGCAATTACATAGTTTAATGTGGAAAAATATTCACTTCCTACATAAAAGGATTTGATTTTATTTTGTACAAAATATGTAAAGACTCAATCGGGATTTTCAGTTATTAAAATGGTGGAGTGAGTCACTACAGGGCTCCATCCCCACATAGAAGCTTTAAGCAACAAACAAGAACTGGCAGAACCATCTTTTTCAAAGCTCCAGAAAACAGTTAAAGAGTTTCAGTAACAGGGCAAGCACCAAATCAAGAAAGAGGTCAACTTAAAAATATCAAGGACAAGATGTATGTGTAGAAAAGACCAGGGAGGAACCTATGATTTTGCCTCAGGCTATTCTATAAACTTGTTATTAGGACAGATAAGCTCTGAAGGACAGTATTCACACAGGCCAATGTGCAAAGACTGAGAAAAGTGGTTCCTCTTTTTCTTTTTTGTTAGCACCTGGCATTCAAAGAAATCTCTATTGTAACACCATCTGGATACAAGTTTAAGGAACAGATGTTTCAGTGTCTAAATTTCAGAGATAACACATTTGTCCTGGTTTGAGTCTTTTGTGGACTCCAGAACAGTATGTTCTTACGCTAACCCATTCTTGTGTATGTAAACCTATTTTATTTCTAACCTTTTGGTTAGATTCAGGTAAGGGATCTTTTGATTAGATCATTTTAGGGCCTTTGATTGGATACTTCAGTAAGGCATGACCCAGGGTGGGTCTCAGCCCCCTTTCAGGAGTCTTATATAAATGGAGAACTGCAAGTAGAAACACACAGAGGAGAGCTGCCATTTTATCCTGCTATGTGAGAGAGGATTCCAGGAGGCTGAGAGGGTCTCAAAGGCTGAGAGATGAGTGGCCACCATTATACCCTGCCATGTGTCTGATCACCCACAAATAAGCTCCAAGAGAAAGCATCTTTAGAAGAAGCCACCATGTGCCTGATCACCCACAGCTGCAACTTGATGATACAGCATCTCTGATGATGCCTATTATAAAAGCCAACCCATTTCTGGTATCTTTGCATTGATATCCTTTACCAAACTAAAACAATATTAAAATATCAAAATGTCCAGGTTGCAACAAAAGATTACAAAACATACAAAGAATAAGGAAATGATGCTCATGCAAAGGATCATGAAAAAAAATTAGAAATCATCAATGAAGAAGATCAGATGTGGGGCATACCAGATAAAGACTTTTTTTAAATGGTCCTAAATATGCTAAAAGAACTAAAGGAAAGCATGGAAAAAGAACTAAAAGAAATCAGGAAAATGATAGATAAACACAAGGAGAATGTCAATAGAGAGACAGAAATTATGAAAAGGAACCAAACAGAGCTGAAAATTACAGTAACAGAAATAAAAAATTGCTTAGAAGGGTTCAACAACAAATTGGAGCTGGAAAAAGAAAAAAATCAGTGAACTTGAAGACATAACAATTGAAATTATTCAGTCTCAGGAGCAGAAAGAAAAAAAAATGAATAAAAGTGACCAGAGCCTGAGAGACCTAGGGGATGCTATCAAGCAAACCAATATACACATTATGAAAGTCCCAAAAGGAGAGGAGAGAGAGATGGGGCATAGAGAATATTCAAAAAAATAATGGCTGAAAACTTCCCAATTTAATGAAAAACAAGAGGATTCACATCCAAGAAGCTCAAGAATTCCAAACAGGATAAACCCAAATAGATCCATACCAAGATGTCTGATAATCAAACAGCCAAATGCCAAAGATAAGAGAATTCTGAAAGCTACAAGCCTTGTTATGTACAAGTGAGCCTCAATAAGACAAATTGCCAATTTCTCATCAGAAACCATGGAGGCAAGAAGGCAATGGGATGACATTTAAAATCCTGAAAGCAAAAAATTGCCAACCAAGAATTAAATATCTGGCAAAACTCTTTCAAAAATGAAGAAGTGATTAAGGCATTCCCAGCTAAACAAAAGTTGAGGGAGTTTGTCACCACTCAAACAGCACTAACAAGAAATGTAGAGAATTCTTAAGGCTGAAAAGAAAGCACACTGGACAATACATCAAAGTCACATGAAGAAACAAAGAAATCTGGTAAAAGTAATAACATGGGTAAATATAAATGCTAGCATTATTGTATTTTTTGGTTTGTTACCTCTCTTTTTACTTCCCACAGAATCTAAAATACAAATGCATGAAGAGTAATGACTAATTGTGTTTTTACTTAAAATGTGTAAATATGCAATTTGCAACTAAAGGTGTGGAGACAGAGGGGTATTGGAATGCAGAGTGTGTATGCAATTGAAGTTAAGCTGATATCAAATCAAACAAGACTGGTAAAGATTTAGGATGTTAAATTTAAGCCCCATGGTACACAAAGAAAATATTGGAAAATTATGAACAGAAAGAAATGAAAAGAAATTCTGAAGGGTTCACTACAAAAATGGACAAACAACGAGAACAGACATTTCTCTAAAGAAGATATACAAATGGCCAGTAAGCACAGAGAAAGATGTTCAAAATCATTAGCCATTTGGGAAATGCAAATCAAAACCACAATGAGATTACTCCTCATAACCACTAGAATGGCTACCATTAAAAATAATAAATAAATAAATAAATAAATAAATAAATAATGGGAAGTAACCAGTTTCGGAGAGGAGGCAGAGAAACGGGAATTTGAGTATACTGTTGGCAGAAATGTGAAATGGTACAGCCTCTGTGGAACTGTTTGATGGTTACTCAAAAAGTTAAACATAGAACTACCATATATGACCTGGCAATGCCATTTCTAGTTACATTCCCAAAAGAATTGAAATCAGGGACTAGGACAGGTATTTGTATTCCAATGTTCATAGCAGCAATATTCATAATAACCAAAAGGTGGAAGCAAGCCAAAGGTTCATCAGCAGAAGAATGCATAAGCAAAATGTGATATATACATACAATGAAATATTCAGTCCTAAAAGAGAATGAAGTTCTGATGCATACTACTACAGGGATAAACCCTGAAGATATCACATTAAGTGAAACCAGTCAGACACAAAGAGACAGATATTGTATGATTTTACTTATATTAATAGCTAGAATATGCAAATTCATATAGACCAAAAATAGAGTCAAGTTACCAGGGACAGGGCAGGAAAGAAATGAGGGAGTAAATGCATAATGGGCACGGGTTTTCTATTTGGGGTAGTAGCAGATGGTGCTGAGTGTAGCACAACATTGTGAGTGTGATTATTCCACTGAACTGCATGCTTGGGAGTGGTTGAGATGGGAAAGTTCATGTATTTTATATATATTTCTACAATAAGTTCAGGTAGTATATATATATGTATCTACAGTAACAACAAAAGGCAAAACATGATCCCAGGCTAGATCTAATAACAGAAGAAAATTTCCAAAAAGACATCACTGGGAATTTTTGCAAATTTTACAAATATCCATTGAGTTTCACAATATTTCTTAAAGGAATAAAGATATATCATCCTCACTGTACACTTAGGAAAACTGAGAACAAGAGCTAGATGATTTTGCAGAAGATAGTATACGGCTCTAGTACTATACTGAGAATGATAGTATTAAGAAGCAACGTAGTCAAGTGAAAAGAAATCTGGATTTGCAGTCAGAAAATGGGGGTTCCAATGACGCTTTGTGTCAAGAAAAATTATCCAAAATTTTGAAGTAAGGCAACGAAAGGGCAGCATGTTCTTTCAATGTCATAATGACATAATGGCACAAGCCCACCCAAGGACTGTTTCATTAGGGAATGTACTTTTATTTGTTCTACTGCTTAAGTTCAGACTCTATTAATTTACATGGTAACTTGTAAATTTTTGTCTAGTAAAGTTGCAAGTGAATTCCATTCAGTAGAATAGATAACCCCAACAGCTAAGGTTTTCACTGCCCTGTCAGACAGCTTTGTATCTAATCTAATCTCATTCCAACCTTCTTTGGCCAATATCTACATTGTTCCTCTTGGAATCAATTTTACCATCCTGCTGGTTCCCTTATTAATGAAATGAATAAATGTGACATGTGTTCATTCTGTATTTGTATTAGAATCATGTTTTAATTTTTTTTTTTAATGATGCTTTGACACTTAGCCGCTTGGCATCCTGGGGACCTTTAAGCAAGTCCCTTTACTTTTTTTTCTAAGTTTTCCTTTCTTCATCCGAAAAATGGGAATATAATACTTGCCCTATTGACCAAAGAGTTGGCATTCTTAATGTTGCAGGGAAACGGTAATAAACATGTCTCAACTTTTAAACTGTAGTTATACATGAACTATAATATGGATAGGAGTAGCGATAAGTCTTTTATTGATAAAGTATACAGAGAAAGATGAAGAAGATGTGAATGCAAACGGAGATAAATCCGTACAAATTAAACAAGGTATATAAAGTTACCAAAAATTCATTCAGACCTCAGTGCTCCATAGGTAGAATGATCTTGTTTTAAATGATAAAGACAAAAAGAGATGAGGAAAATAGATTCATGTATCCAGTATAATACTTCATGCTTATCCATAGACTTGACCCAAGACGTATTGAATTTCGACATAAATCTATTTTCTGTCTCTTTAACTATACTCCACAAGCTATATTTAGGAGGTTCCTAACAGCAATCTAACTTAAAACAGTCATTTTCATGTACATATCCAACTTTTCATGGGCTACAGAAATGAATATAGAAAAAGAAGAAATTTCAATGACTGATAAATTAGAAGACTGGGTTAATAAGTATTTTCAAATAACCTAACACAATGATTATAAAACCAAAGCAGCTTAAATGATTCAGCAATTCAACTTGGTTATCAATGCCCTAATTTTGGTTAGACTCTTTGGGTTTCAGTTATGTTACTGTCACTAAAAGAGGCAGCTTCCAGTCAAAAAGCCTTTCAAATTCAATCCACAATGCAAAGACCCTAAAAAATTATGGGTTTGATTTCTTTTAATGTATTATACTACATATTTTCTGAAAATATCTATACTTACCAATATACTAGTAACATTTTTATACATACACACAAAACCTATAATTTATTGTAGAAGATATAATTTACAAAGTACAGTCCTGTATTATTTTTTCAGCCTTTCTACTTTTCTAGGCATTGACAGGAATAGGAGGGGGTGGAAGAAAACAGAGGAACCAAAGAATCTATGACAAAGTCCTCATTAAATTCCCTAATTAAAGAAGCTTTCAAGACTTTCATTAATCCACCACTTGATTCTGCTAATTATAATTTCCCTCCAAATACCCCAAGCAAGCAAACCAGAAGAGCTAAATAAAACAAACTACTGGCATTTGGTTAGGCTAGAGTTAAATCATTGCCATTTTAAAAGGTGGTAAAGGAAAACAGATGTGGCTCAAGCGATTGGGCTCCCGTCTACCATATAGGAGGTCCAGGGTTCGATTCCTGGAGCCTCCTGGTCAAAGGCAAGCTGGCACGCGCGGCGAGCTGGTCTGAGCAGAGTGCTGGCCCATGCAGGAGTGCTGGCCAGCATGGAGAGCTGATGCAGCAAGATAACACAACAAAAAGAGACATGGAAGACAGACAATAAGATGCAGCAGACCAGGTAGCTGAGGTGGCGCAAGAGACTGAGCGCCTCTCTCCCACTCCAGAAGTCCCAGGATCAGTTCCCAGTGCCGCCTAAAGAGAAAACAAGCAGACACAGAAGAACATACAGAGAGCACATAGTGAGCGCAAAACAACGGGGGCGGGGGGTGGATAAGTAAAGAAATAAAATCTTTTTTTTTAAAAAGGTGGTAAAATGATTTTTAAGACTTTTCTTTATAGGTATGTGTCAAATTTTCATGACTATCAGTTTTATATTAATAAACTCAATAAGTAAAATGAAATATAACTAGAACCAATCAAATAAATAGGATTAAAGTATAAATAAAACCAATCAAATAAATAGACTAAAATGTTATTAAAATACTAGCTACATGGGGGAAAGGATAAAACCCTTTTTGTATGCTGTGTCATTGTGAGAAAGTTGCACTACCCATAAGCCAGGAACATGACTAGACCTGAACTGAATCCATGGCACAGGGAATTATAGCAGAATTACACTATCCAACTGAATAATTCATTATTTTAAATGAATTTCCTCTGTTCTGTAAGTAGCTATAGCCTGTCAGCTGAAATCAACCATTATGAACTGGGAAACTACAGAGAAAGTTTTAAGTAAGTCAACTGAAAACTTGCTTAGGCTGTCTATTTTTCCTTTTCTATTTATTACTGTTACTTCAAGTGGTCTGAGAGGAAATTTTAGAGGACTCATTATCAAGTGGATGTTAATGGTTGCCTACATAGTATCCATTCCACTATGCACCCTTTTTTACAGTACCATAGATTCTGTAAGGCCAAGTCACCCACAAAGCAAATGTGCTTCAGGGACGCTCCCACTGTAGATCCAATTGATCTAAAAGTAATTCCATTCACTTTGCCACAATAATGATGTAGAAACTCAAGTATGGCCATAGAGTTTGCTTTAAGAATAAAATATATGACTTAATTTCAGACCAATGAGAGACAAATGGAGGTTTCTGGGGGGGATTTCTGAGAATAACACTTTTGTGCCCTTGTAAGAAGCCACCATAAGAGATGGCCTCTATTTGAGAATGCAAAGCCTGGACCGTCTACAGTCATTTTGCCACCACCATGGAAGTCAGCTTGAGGACAAAGCCAAGTTAGGAGTAAAGCCAACACACAGTAGAAGGTAGAGACGAGAACTGGAGTCATAGTCAATGGACTAAGCCAATCCTCAAGTCCTCCCCACGTCTGCCTTCAAGTTACATTTTAATAAGAAATGTTCTGCTTTTTAAACCTGTTTGAACCAAGTTTTCTGTACCTGCCTTCTAACTACTACACATATATAATTCAAAATAAAATTATGTGGTCAGTCCTTCTATTAGTCAGGGTTCCAAAGAGAAACAAAACCAATAGGATATATGTTTATATACACATTTATGTATGCATGAATGTGTTTATACATGTATATACATACATAGGTATGCATGTGCATGTGTGTGAGTATAAAGAAATTTTACAGAATTGGCTCATGCAACTGTGGAGCTAGCAGGTCCAAAATTCATAAGGCAGGCTACCAAGCTAGAAACCCAGACAGAAACTGATGTTCTAGGGAAGCAGGAGTGGCTCAGTCGATAGAGCCCCCGTTTACCATATGGGAGGCCCCGGGTTCGCTTCCCGGGGCCTCCTTGTGAGGGCAGGCCTGCCCGCGCAGCCTAGTGGGCTGATGCAGCAAGACCTCACAGCAGGAAGCGGGTGTGACTCAACCGATAGAGCCCCCATTTACCATGTGTGAGGCCCCGGGTTCGCTTCCCGGGGCCTCCTTGTGAGGGCAAGCCGGCCCGCGCGGCGCAAGGGGCTGATGCAGCAGGATCTCACAGCGAGGGGAAGATAAGCAAACACGGAGAAGACACACAGTGAATGGACACAGCAAGCACAAGCAGCAAGGGGGGGATAAATAAATAAATAAATAAATCTTAAAAAAAAAAAAAAAGAAAGAAACTGATGTTCTAGTCTTAAGTACAAAATTTTTAGGGCAGGCCAGCAGTCAGGAAATTCAGCCAGGATTTTTATGTTGAAATCTTGAGACAGAATTTTTCCTTTCCTGGAACCTCCCTTTTGGTTCTTAAGGACTTCAACTGAATGCCCACCCACATTTTCAAGGGTAATCTCCTTTACTTAAATTCAACAAACTGTGGATGTTAACGGCATAGCAACAACTAGATTGCTGTTTGATTAACTGGGTAATGTAGCCCAGCCAAGATGACACACAAGACTAACTGTCACAATCTTTTCCTTTCTTTAACCTCTTATCTTAAATAAAAGTAAATTACAAAGATAAACAAAATAGCCACAAGGAAGCATATAATACCAAGTTTCATAAATTCATAAATAGAAAGCTTCAAAACTTCTTTTTAATCCGAATAAGAGTCAAACTATCATTTCAGGAGCAATTTAACAGAAAATTAGAACTTAACTGAATAGGAGTTATGTTTAACTTTAGGATGCACTGGGTTGAAATTCAGCATCGGTAGTGGAAACCAAAATGAACACAGTTTGCAATAAGACAAATTTAAGTGACGGAAGAAAAAGGAAAGATAAAAATAAAGACTAGAAAATTAATACACAATTCTGTAAGCAATGATAAATTTACCCAATGCAAATCTTTAATAAGAACTTCAAATAGAGTCTGCTCAGAAAAGGTCAGTTTATATTAACACGAATAAGAGGAAAAATCAGCTATTTTATGATTATGAAACTCCTAGAAGGAAAAAAGTTACCTTACCATGGTACTTCAATGCCTCGGCTTCATGAATGAACAGCAAAAGCAAATCAGATGCCAATATGCGATGTCTACAAAGAGTGCCTCATATTTCATACCAAAAACTTCCAGGAGGAGTGTCAAGGCTTTGCTATTTTTCCTGACAGCTTCTATTAATCCTACCACAAAGTAGGAAGATTCTGTACTGCCATCATCCCAGCCTCAGAGAGCTAAAAGAGAGGGTGGACCTCTGCCCTTCCCTGAAGAACCAGCCTATCAGACCACAAGCGGAAGGCATCACAAATATGCAGAGAAAAAAACTGGAGTCACAGAGATACAAAGCTTGAAAGCAGGCTCAGGAGGGAAGGCCACTGTTCCACTTATTTTTGGAAAGCATGAAATTATTCTAATGTCTTATTTCCTCATGAAGAAACTGTTCACAAATCATCCTCTTTCTTAATAACCCCTCATATTAAGCATTTTAGCAAAGGAAGGGAACAAAATAACCTTTAAACGGATGGATTACTCTTACTAATCAGCTTTTACAAGGGGTAAGATTGACTTTATCTTTGAGGGCAGGTAATTTATACATTTCTCTAATAGAAACAAACACTCTTGAGGTGACTGGATTCAGGATTCGCATATGCAAATTAAGCATTTTTATACATGTCATCAAAAATCAAACAAAAAAGAATTTATAAAAAGAATTCAGGGGAGCAGATGTGGCTCAAGCAGTTGAGTACCCACCTCCCACATGGGAGGTCCCAGGTTCAGTTCCAAGTGCCTCCTGAAAAAACAGAAACAAAC